>CM021317.1:11637298-11664913 GCA_010645155.1 Tigriopus japonicus
ATCATTGACGGTTTTACCATCGACCTCAAAATTTGTTTTTGTTTTCCTGAAAAAAGCATAAAGCATCAAAAATAATGTCTATATTACCAAAAGTAGAGAGCATTTTTGAGATGATAGGTTTTTTAACTATATTTAAAAACAAAAACCAGGTGGAGTTAGGGGATTCGTCATCATCCAAATCTGGTGGTCTCTTCCATCCCCATCATTATGTTTAAGCAGTAGAATTGAAAGTGAAGAAAAGATCTTCAGTCAACTGACTGATGATTGATAAAGATCAAGAACTCTCCCAAACTTTCCTAGACTACCGGTCCCTTTGTGTCCCATGGCGAGAGAATACTCGCCCTTGAACAGGAAAAGGACCTTGCTAAAATCATAGACATAGAAACTCGTCGGCCGTAGGGTTGCTGGTTTCAAACATGGCGTATAAGAAATTTAAAATTTTGAACTAATTAACCTATAATGAGCATACAGTACATCGGACATGAATACCTGATACCTAGACCAATTGGAGCAACAGTTTTGGTCTTTATGCAATTCGATGACCTTTGCTTCTTTGGTACACTAACCATGTAAAAACCACAGGTCTCCTCTGAATCAAAACGCTTCTTCTTTGGAAGAACCGAAAGTGATTGGCGACCCCAACAGAGCGGGCGACATTTGGCGTATGCTTCCGTCCGTTTGATATGTTTCATTCTTCCAGAGGGACTCTTTTGAGATGTCTTATCGTCAAATTCTATCAGCTCTATCTTGGACATCGGATCTCCTTTTTGGGACGCAAGTGAGCGGAAACCTGACCAATTTTACATGTCAACCACGCATTTCAAAGATCTGTTGTCAGGAAAATTATTACTTCGCTTCCCCCAAAGTCAGTCCTCCAATTGGGACAAGTCACTAGTGTGTACTCTCTGTGCGTCTCTGAGAAATCTACCAAGGCCATAAAGGCCACTACATTCAACGCATTTGCCAGGAGGTATCGTTCCATCGACCGTTGGAAACGGTTAAGTGATCGGGTGTTGTCGTCGGTCCCATTGATGATATTGTCTCAGGACATTGCTAGCCAAGGATGATCTGCTCTCATCCATTGAAGTACAGCACAGCATATTACTGCACGCCAGGGCATGTGTAGTAAGTAGTCGGTGTTGTAAGTACCATATGGGTTTTGAACTCGGGTATTGTCCGCGCGAAATGGTGGAACGAGATGAAAGGCAAAAGCCGCCAATTCTGTTCCAATTGATGAGGGTGCCGAAACGCTACTACTTCAGAGGATTCGAATCGGTGCACATGTTCTCCTGAAGATGTACGTACGTATGTACACGTAGAATGAGGTGCCTTCCACGTCCGTTCTGTTCAATACCTACTCAAGTGGGACGAGCTCTCCTGGTCGTCTTAGGTGATTGAGCAATAATAATATATATCCTGGATGAAGAGGACAGAGAGCTCACTGAGCTTGTTTGATTTGCCTCATTTCATCCTTGAGTTGAAGAGGAAAATGGACGGAGGCTTTACTTGCGGTCCAGTGAATC
Source organism: Tigriopus japonicus (assembly GCA_010645155.1). Lineage (NCBI taxonomy): Eukaryota > Metazoa > Arthropoda > Copepoda > Harpacticoida > Harpacticidae > Tigriopus > Tigriopus japonicus. The sequence goes on from CM021317.1 coordinate 11,638,822, forward strand.
GCTTTCAAGACCACGATTTTCAATCCCTCTTCATCCACAAGAAGTTGGAGATTATTGGAGGTCTTACAAAGTGAATTATGGATGTTGAACATCTTGAATATCGACGGCAAATCAAACAGATTCCCTTTGAAATCGAGACCTACATATAAATGTACGTACATTCACCCGCGTTCTCCGCGTTGTCAAGTCTCACGTTGCACCGCTCAATGAGATGTGATCATCATGATCCTTTTTGTGGGACAACTTCGAAAATATGCGCGAACATCGTCGTAAATCCAAGTCCACACATTTCAATGTCTCTTTCCAAATCAGCGAAGAGATTTTAGATCTGCACCACATTCCGGGAATTAACATTCGAATCCATAAGTTAACCGGAGTTAATGTTTCGCCTCGTCTCAATGAGTTGATGCGAGATCCACTAGGTTACACAGACACCAGTCCAGTGTTTTTTACTTGGTCGGACCTGATGTTTTTTGACGCATCACGTCAAATTTTCGTTAGGATGTTGTGCCTCAAATTGAACTACGATTATCCTTACGGGGGATTCCAGACAGTAAGTTATGCTTTTACTGAGTTTGGTGCGTGTAGATACCATTTTTAAGTGCATTCCAGTGTCTATTGTTTCGTTCAAAGGACCAGAGATGTTGATGACTGTGATGATGATGATGACGACGACGACGACGACGCCCTGCTAACAGGCTCACAAAGACCCAAATTGAAAGGATGTTCCCGGTTGGACACGACCTAATAAAACGTCATAAACAAACACTGGGTGAACTTCATGCACAGATTCAGGGTTTGTTTTCGTTGTCTTTGGTATGCCATGGCATTCTTTCTGTAGCCACAACAAATTTTGAGCATGAGGTGCTTGCTCAGTTTCAAACTTTACAGTGTGTATGTGTGTGTGCTCTTGAAGTGATCCGGGCATGTGGTCAACACACATTCCAGAAGGACATTAGTTGAGTACAAGTCGATGAAGTGGTTCGAAGATATAGCAAATGAGCGGAAAAAGAAAATGACCTTTTAGATAGATAAGACTACGGGCATTGGCCGATGGCCCCCCTCAAAAAACAACTTGGCAGAGCTCAATTAAGAATTGGTACAACGTTTATTTATCACAGTCTATATTGAGGATTATGAGATCGATGGGAAGACAGATATTTGAACTGACAATGGACAAGGGATCGGGAGCTCCTTTTAGAAGCCACTCTTTTTCATCAGTGACGCCAGGTCGATTAAAGTGTTGGGAGGCTTTGGCAATGGAACCCTTTCATCATCCTGCTGATCAAGCACGAAGGCTGGTTGAGTATCAAAGACATTCCAGAAGGCAACAGGTGAGGAGCATCTTGAGGATGACGAGCTATTCGAGGCAGAGGATGACGAGGAAGACTCCAGAGAACATGTCTCTTCATCCGGAACGTCGTAGGATTCCAATCTGAATCTGCCCAGAGGGGTCTTGGGTGGCAGGGGCAGGATATCTCGAGAGCCAGGCAACTGCATTTTGATCGGAGATTGATTAACTCTTTGCTCCTCCAGCCATTGTTGCTCGAGAAGTTCGTTGAGACGGTTTTCGGCCGTCTCGCGCTCGTGATCGAAGCCATCCGTTGTGTAGCTGACAACTTCCAGCCTCTCCATGGATTGATCGGACAGATGCTGGACGTGATCTTGGAATCGCCGATCATCAAAACGGGAGTAGAAGTCCTCGAGTTCGTTCCAGAAGCGATTGAGGTTGATTCGAGCAACCGAGGTTAGTTTCCGCGAGAGTCGAGGACGCATTGGGCGTTTATAGGACCGTAATGGGACTTCAAGATCCTCAGCCATATTGGTATGACTGGTTTCAAAAGTCAGCTGTTTCACCATGCTGGTTGTTGTGATTCTCGTTTGTTGTTGTTGAATTTGACAGAGGATGCGATTCGAGGTGTTGTCCAACCCAGGGTTTGTTTCAGAATGATTCTCGCTTTCTGACCCTCCCTCATGGAAAATAACTAACCTCTCCTTGTCGAGTCTACACGTACGTCTGTATCTCCTGTATCTGTTGGGAAGATCATGGGAAAGGTGATTCTTGTTTATGTTCGCAGTAGCCAACCAGACCCACGAACTTGGCGAGGGCGAGCTCGTCGATTGTCCATTCCCTCGTTTCGTGTCGTGTTTCTCGTTGGTGGGGATCGCTTCTCTTCGCCCTTCTTCTTTTCTTCTACCTTCACTACTTCACCCTTCCTGCATTTGGCAGTCTTCGCGCCAAAGAGACGGAGAAAATGGGATAGCCGATAACCATTGGTCGAAAACGCGGGAGAAAGCGCGGGAGCGACAATCTTTGGCACTCATTTGGCACCAATCTCCTAATATCAAGATCTCGATTGGATTTGCATGTCCTTGAAACAATCCAACTCAGTCGGAATTATTCAGAACAATTATCGCTTATCTCGTTCCAACAAGTTGCCACTTGTGGTGGGAGAGGACCTAATCAAGTGCTCCCAAGACAATTAGTAGTACTAGTACGTGTTTCTCAGGACCGACTTGGGTGCTCCTGCCTGCTGCCAAGTCAACACTTGGTCGTCTTGTGACAACATTTCGTTAGTTGGCCTGACTTGGGGTCGTAAAAGCCATGTTGACTCTCGATATCAGTCCGACAACTCTGTTCTTGACGACCATGGGCTTGGTGCTCATGGTGGCCAGATAAGGAGACCTCCCTCCCTCCCTCCTCTTTCCTTCCCCAACTTTTCTTCTCCAGCGTTGGTGTTGGCTCATCATGGAGGGAGGACGAGAAGGATGATCATGATCATGGCCAAGTCAGAGCAACAACCCAGCTTGTATGTACAACCTATTAGCTCCTCTTTCTTTTAAGATCGTGAGAAAGCGATCTTGAAGTCGTTCTCACCTCTCTTCATTTCTACATATGTCAGCTCATTCCGGGCACCTGTGTGACCTCGCGAGTCGTGAACTACCCACTCTAAACCGACCCACCCAAGGGTGACACGGCTCGAGTTACTCTTTGGGTCGAATTTCGCCCATGAGCCATGAACAATTGAGCGACACCACGAGCATGCGTTGTATGACGAGAGAAAGAAAAGGTCTTGGGTTCATTGAATTGCATCCAAACAAGTCAGCGAAAATGGTCATCCGTCCCTCGAGCCGCCGAGTTTTTCAAGGAAAATTCAAACGACATGCTGGCTGACCCTTGGCCTCCTCAAGAAGTCAAATGAGGACATTTTTTGTGTCCGATGATTCCAAGAACTGAGCGGACGGGAGACAGACACTTTGATGATTGTCGATGAACTCTCGAGCGTAAGATCAACAATCCACATTGGATCAGTCAAGATTGGCAATGTCACGGATGATCTAGTCTATTCTTGTCGCGTTGTTTTTGTTCCTGATAGATGTGTGATTGACTGCATACATGTACAGGTTTGCCGCTCAGGCCCAAATTTAAATAGAAATGGGTCGAAATAGTCCGAGGCTTGTTTGAATAAAGCGCAATGTGTTCAATGTATGTATTAACGAACCTGTTTGTGTCAGCATATTTTCAAACGAAATAGTTTTCTTCGCGGAAAAAAAGTTCAAGAGGGAACCAAGACATAGAAGGGGAAAAAGAGTACTGACCTCAATGGGTGACTGTCTCCATAAAACTGGTTTTCACCCCTTTTCCTTCCACGACTTGGAAATTGTGCTGAACTAGCTGGAAATGTGATGACGCACCATATGTGTGAATTGGACCTAAAAACATGGTCTCACTCACTTCATCATGTGGCTCTTATGAAAAAGCACAAGAGAGCAAACACCACTTTTTATATAAGATCCAAGAAATAAATGCCGAGCTGGATTCTGATTTCTACTTCGCAGGCACGTCGTGTTTTAGGGAAGGGCTTATTGTTTTACGTACGTAAATGACAATTTTAGCATATTTTTTTAGCAAATGGATGTTTGTTTTCTCTTCATAAAACAATGTCTTCCATTACGTAGCAATTTCCCGTCGAGGCCAAAAAAAAAAATCAGAAGATTATCTTGGTCCGGAAGTTTGCTCTGATTGAAATCCATCCAAATTGGAGTTGGTCCAATGAACACAGATGTAATAATCCCGCTGTTCGAGATGCAACTATTTATTTCCCCGTCAAATCCCTCGAAGGGAGCACAAGTTAAGTACAAAGGTAAAACAATACACCTAAGACTACGTAAGGCCCACCAAACCAACGACTTAAGTGGAAACGCCAAAAACACGTCTTGTGTAATTTGACCAAGAAGAATCAGTCATTCTCGCATTCCAGCACATTATTGATGTCCATGAATCTATACTTGAGCCAGAAATGATCATTCTTATATTGGAGGGTGCAGTCATTACATAATCCAGACACAGTAGCATTTATGTTAAGGTAGTTGTGCATACAGCTTAGTTGTTATGAAGCTTTTCCTTTGGGCCGTGCAAAGATACGAGTACTAGATATTACACTAGGGAATCAAAAAACTAGGTATGAGCGCTTAAGATGAAATACAATTTTCCAACAGACGTTCTTATTTTCAATTAAAAAGATTAAAGCAAAATAAGAAGGCTTTTTAAACAAAAAACCTTGCCAACTAACAACACACGGCTTAACAGAAGTATCAACAGTATAGAGATATTTTCGTTCCTTTAGGTGCGTAAGCTCTGATTCATGCCTAGTAAAAGTAAAGTAAATGTTTCTGGAAAAGACAGAATTCATGACTTCTTTCACCGACAACGAGTGTGATGTACTCCTCTAGAAATCTGTTAACGGTTGAGCATCGATGTACTCATGCCAAACATTGCTGGTTGACCACTCATTGGTTCGCTTCGCATTCACTATTCACTCGACTGATTGAGTTGAATGAGCCAAACAGAATCCACTTTTTTGTCCAGTGAATTCGAGCATGAAACCGTCCCCTTTTGGAAATGTGGAAGTCATGAATGCTTGTCCCCATTGCAACACTGTTTGTACAGACAATGTATAGAACATGGAAACGTGTCAATGTGAATGATATCAGAACGTTTCTGGATCCATTACGATTGAGGAAAAAGCCGGAATATCCGAGTGCTGGAGTGGATTCCAAGCTTGGACATCCTTTAGCGCTTTATTTCATCATTGCGAAACCTTAAATCAAGTTCCGAGCACACAAGATTAGCAAAGACATAAATATATTCAACAAGATCACATGTGATGCTCTTTGGGATGAATGTGGTTTTGTTAAAAAGAAATATTATGTTCTTCTGGAACATTCGAACAATGTCTAAACTTTCATAAAGTTTTAGATGTGATGAATGCCAAGAGAAAGGGAGAAAGGGTTAAAGGATCAGAAATAATAAAACAAAACTATCATTATATCTGGTGTCGATTCAGAATTTTTCTATGATGCAATCTTCACCCACTTAGATGTGCTTAAATTTGATCAATTATATTCTTGGGGATCGAACATCATCGGTGGACTCGAGTCGTCAACTGCTGAAGTACGCTGAAAGATGCAAGGGCAGGAAACTCTACAAGGCCTGCCTGCCTCATGGCTAGGGGTGCAGATTTCTGGCAAATAAAACATGCTTTTTAGGCTCGAAAATGGCATAAGAGCACATCCAAAATGACAGTTAAAATAGTGCATAGAGAATAAGATGACAATAAAAATGGCAAATAGATACGAAAAATTGCGAAAAGCATGGCAAAAATTGTCAATAATTTCGCAAAATGAGCATAATGTCTCGTTAAAATTAAAATGGAATGCAAGTTTATGAACAGTTAAGAGGAAATATATCTATTCCATTGAATAATAAATATATCCCTGACCAAATCTGATCTGAAATTACTTTTCTTTGTATTTTTGAGCAAAAATGATTTTTTTTCTTCGTTTTGCTTAGAAACAGGCTATTTTTTTATCAATTTGCTCAAACAGACAAAAAATATTTTTTGCTTTTACTAGCCCAAAAAGACAAGTTTTGCATTTATTTGCCACAAAAAAAACAAGTTTTGCATTTATTTGCCACAAAAAAAACAAGTTTTGCATTTATTTGCCACAAAAAAGACAAGTTTTGCATTTATTTGCAGCAAAAAAGACAAGTTTTGCATTTATTTGCCACAAAAATGGGAAGTAAAATAAAAATGGCAAATGAATTTCAAAAGCTAGCAAAAAATATATATTTTTGGGCATAAAGTCTTATTTGCCTGAAATCTGCAGCCCATCGTGGTCTAATCATGACAAAGTTCTTTTTCTATTTTCACGGGCATTTTCTACGGACATTGTCAAGTCCAGCCAGTCAGCTAGCTTCTGTTGTGTGGACACTCTGTATACAGTAGTAGTATATGTGTGTGTATATAGTACAATACACTACAAAGCCAATTCAGTCGACTTGGTCCGTTCAAGAGCGACGACGATAAACGAGAAAAACGAACACTCATCACGGCCTGTTGACTCAGCGAAAGAACCAACGAGCGAAAGAACGTGGCAGCACTGAACTGATGCCAACGGGAGAACGTAGTGGTGGTGGTGGTGGTTGTTGGTTGATGCGCTATGAGATTTGAGTATTTAGGAAGGTGGCTCCATTTACTTCATGCGTTAATCGGTTCCAGTACCGTTGGCGTGAAACCGTTGCTTCTGGCTGAAATGAGGCTTGGAATGCCATTCATTGAGAGCACCACTTCGAAGGGCTCTTTCCGTCTCAGCCAGTCATGATTTGACCATTACGTTTCCACCTTCTCAAAGAAGTTTCGCGCCTCAAAATAGCCTCGACACCAGCAATGACCAATGGGGTCAAAGAATGATCCAAGTTAGATCCATATGAAGTCATTGACCCAAATGGGATAGGCAGGAAATCCTCAAGATCGAAGGACTAAACTCATGCCCTGAGATGGGTCGATTTCCCTCAGACCCCAAAAATAAGACGAATCACCGTGATTTTCTTCCCCAGGATTTCCTGCATCCAAACATAGTACGTAGTTGACAGAGACCTCAAAGGCAAAGTGGAGCTCTCTTTTTGTGGTTTGTTTGACAGGGTCAGCCCAGATTTTGACCCCACCAAATCATCACGATAATTAAGGCTCCCGTTGACATCTCTCTTCCTTCTCAGCCAGAATTCTCAAGGAACCCAAGAAGAACGAACGAACCGTCGAACTTTCAGGGTCTCTAAAGTGATATTGAAACAGTTCAAAGTCAATCTCAGATTGGTTTCCGGCCAAGAGTCCATGCCAATTAGAAGTGTAGCAATTGGCGATTTCACCCTGCAATTTGTCGGTCGTCTGAAATGTGAATTCACAATGAAAAAGTGGGATCGACGATGATGATGATAATGATCATAGGGTGGTTGGCTGGCTTTGTCGTTTTGTTTCAGTGAGAAAATCAATGAGAAACAGAGCAACCTTGGAGAGCCGTGAGATGAATGGGGGCTGATAGAAAGAATCAAGACTGATTTGATGAATGGATGGGACTCAGCTGACAAACACATTTCCGGGAGGGCCGACGGACAAAACTAACTAGAGCATTTGTTTCTGCATTACATGGGAAAAGAAATTGCTCCAGTACAAAGAGGAGCACACCTCCAGAAAGCTTTGGTTATTGAATTTTCACCAAGCATTTGAGCAGTCGTCACCTAATACGATCATTTGAACCGGAGCTGCTCTTCATTTCCAGTCCCTTGCAATCTTAAATCTGGCATGATTCTGTGAAAAGCATGAGGTGAGCACGGATCAGTTTGTAATTTCCTCGAATGATACTCACTTCAATTTTGTGAAACAATATACATTACTGAAGATAATCTAAGAATGAGGCTTGGAAAAGTGTAACCTGTATGGGAGATTTTTAGACGTAACAGTCCATGGGAAACACTTCATGGTGTTCCTTACGTTTCAAAATTTTGCACAAACAAGAAACAGGAATACTTTTTTAACACAACCATAATTTTCCGTTTGGCTTGTAAAGAGGTATCCGCGAGAGCCTTTGAGATAGCACATCTGTGAAGTCGAAGTTTGTCTCCAAATTTATCAAAAACTGCTTTTGTGGATGCAAAATGAAATGTACTCCTGCTTTTATGCAAAAATATTCGCGTTTTGATCTTACTTTTAATCTGCTGAATATTATGACTCTTCGTTGGTTGGTAAATTTCCATTGGTTTGTTCATACATTGACGTAGTGGGAGAGTCTTCTTTAAGTGAATTAAATAAATTGAACATCCGTCCGATTTTGAGCTCAAGACTCATTCTCGCTGAACACAAGTGTGTCTCTCTCTCTTTGCCAAGCGGGGAGTGCAATAAAGACACCGTGTATGTCCCTTGTATAAGGTGCTAATTGCCCAAAAAGGTCCTGTTGGATGTGTGACGATCGATCGTCTGTCCGATGTTGAGTGGAGCACGAGTTCTCGGACGACGGACCAAACAGAATCTTGGCTTGGGACTGATATTGATTGAGCAATTTGGCCATAAATTCTTGGACAAAAAGAGGTCGCACAAGCCTCCAGTACCTTGGTCTGCTCAATTACTTGAAGTGATTACACTTTCTCAATCGCCGGGATCCTTTGAGCCCACCGCTTTCATGATCCAGGAAATGCTTGTGTAGTGAACATTTACGAGCGGTTTACTTTGGCATGAAATCCTTAACTCCTTGATGTACCGAAAAAGAGTCTTTCCAATGTCTTAATCACTTGTGAACTGAAGATTTCTCTGAAGGAAAATCTGAGGTGAAGAAAGCATAGAAAAACATACTCTATCGTTTCAAATTTATGACGTCCTTGATTACAACCCTTATCTCCAATTGGTAGTTAGTTGTACTTGGGTGATTCTCCTCAGCTAGAACATCGAGTGCACTAGCCATGGGTGCAAGCAACCTAGTTCAAAGTTCTTCAACTGCCCATTGAGGCACATAAAAAACAGGGCTGGCTACGTTCTCTTAATTGCTTCTCCCCAGTCTCCATCCTTTGCTCAATTCATTTCTGAGATGAGGTCTGGCCGGCCGTTGTAATTGTTCAAGCTCCTGTGAAGACCCCCTTCATCCTCGGCCTGAATATTCAATCCACTGGTTTTCTCGCTCAAATTACGCCCTCTAACCCCACCAAGCTCATAACATTATGCCGGTTTGTATACAGGATTTGGTTCAGTAGTCGCCAGTAGCCGAATTAGTTCAGAAGAGGTGAAGGAAGACCTTGCCGAGAGCTCCGGTAGATGAGAAGGCACAATGACGGATTCAGCACCGCTTATGTGGTTGAGAGAGTACCCCATTTGCCTGCTTGGATAAACCCATGGATAGATGGATTCATGGATGGCGGATGGATGGCCGAGAGAGGCGCTTGGAAGCATCCAGGCCGAGCATCGAGAATCCAGAAGGGGAAAGACGTACGTAGAGAAAGAGAGAGAGAGAGAGAGAGAGAGTAAGCACCAAGCATGGCACCTTGACGAGCACCAGCATCCATCAAGAGTGGAGGAGCTGAGTGAATGAACGAACGAACGAACGAACGAACAGGCACGCAGGATTCCCACGCTCTCGACAACGTTCAGAACGCATTCCAAATGCTCCTGAAGAGAGAAACGGCTCCAATCACTTGTTGCCTGAAACTGACACTGTTGAGACGTGACAATGATGATGCTATCGTCAAATGATTCCGTGATACGAAAGTCCTTCTACATGGAGAGTGGTGCCGACGGTGGATCTTCGCCTGAGAATCGTGTTCCCACCATGGGGTTTAGTGGACACAATTTGTACAATCAACAACCCTCACAAACCAACCAGCCTCCACCCATGTCCAGGACCCATCAATATCGGAAGGTGATGAAGCCTTTGCTTGAACGAAAGCGCCGGGCTCGGATCAATAAGTGCTTGGATGAGCTCAAAGACATCATGGTGACAGCTTTGCAAGCTGAAGGGGAATCCATATCCAAGTTGGAGAAGGCAGACGTTTTGGAGTTGACAGTTAAACATCTTCAAAAATTAAAGCAACAGAACGCCCTAGGACTCACCCCACAATCCACGTATGTGGGTAAATTCCGTGCCGGGTACGCTCATTGCGCTCAAGAAGTGTCCAAGTTCATGACTCAATCCCCAGGGGTTGATAATCAGGTCTCAACACGCCTCTTGTCGCATTTGGGTGGTTGCATTCAAGCCATGGACGTTGTGCCACCTTCGGCCTTTGACGTGTCCTCTCCCGTCCTACTACCTCAGACTTTGACGACAATGATGCCACCAAAGATTCAAGACGATGGCCATTCCTCGTTCGATGAGGATGAGGCTGGCTATCAAGCCCTAGATCTATCCTCCAAAAATAATGTCGAAGATGCAGCTCGACGCAGACAGCTATCCCGGGACAGTGACAGTGGAAATAGTTCGTTAGGACATGAGGACAATAGCTGCAACAACAATAATAATAATGACTATAAGAAAGAGAATAGAAATGAGGGAAACAACAATCACCTCCGACCTCCACTTGACGGCTCCGATAAGTCTTGGCGTCCATGGTGAAATGTGCCTATAGCCTTTCTCTTGCATCGTGTAATTGTCGTCGTCTCTGTGATATCTGTTGATAAAAGTGTCTTCCAAAGCAACTCATTAAGTTGGCATTCTCATGATCCCTATCTCGCACTTCCACGCCTTTCTCCTTGCTTACATTCCCTTGGTCCATAATAATGATGAACCGCATAGATCTTTCCCAAGTACAAAAAAGAATAAAAACATCGAGGATTTAACCTCTCTCACAATTACGTGGACTCTTTATTTGACTTCATTCAACAGGTCTTTCTCTCTCTCTCTCTCTCTCTCACTCTCTCTTCTAACAATCTCAATCTCTCGCTAACTGACTCACTCGGAGGCAACTCTCGCGGAGCCTTAGAGTTCGTACAAGTTACATACAGTATTCACTAGTAGATAGGAAGGAGAGTAATAAACTGTGGGAACCTGTGTGAGATTGGGTTTAACAATGTAGCTACTCCAGTACGTTCATGGAGCTAAGTCGAATTGGAGGACCGCCAATTGTTGCAGGGTCTTATCTCGAGTCTCAAGTAGGAGTCAATACAATACCAAATCTATGGGTTTAAACAAAGCAGCCCTTGGCGTGTTGCATGCGACACTCAGAGCTTCTGTAGAAAGCTTCATGACCCTTGTTTAATCTCAAAGCCCTCTTGAACTCGGAATGGATCCATGGGAATAAATTCAAGAGGTTCATACAAAGATCTTGAAGGTGATGATCTCTGTGGCTTACCAGCTCACCTCAGGCGAAGATCAAATGGTGGGAGAGGGCATTCGATTCTCCCACAACCCCAACCATCCCACCCAGCACCACTCGTCGAGAAGGTGCAGGCCATGGTTGGTTCTACATTTACTAATGGTGGAGAGACCTGGCCAAATGAGGTCGCATGCCTCTCTCATGATCTTTGGTCTCGAGCGCGGGAGAGGGCACAAGCCTATCTCCATTGGAAATTAGAGGCCTTCAATGGGAGAAGAGCATGGGCATAAAGAGCCAGTGCATTTGGGACCATTTAAGGTGGAATTCAGATGCACGCAGGTATGGATGGGCTTTCAATCTGCATTTGTAAATATTTGAGAACCCTCATTTGGCTTCAGAATCTATTTTACATGGAAAGCAAGTTAGACTGATGCAAAATTGCGGCGTTTCTTACTATCTAGATTTCTAATGGGACTGATCGATCGAGAGACAGGTGGAAGTGAGACCCAAAAAATCCTGAGAAACGGAAGCACTTCACGAATGAGCTACATCTTCGGGCCTGGGAACGTTCTTGACAGTGAGAGCCTCCTCGAATCCTCGTGAGGGGCTCCAAATGTCACGTGAACCCAAACTCGCGGGCTCAAGCCAATGCCATTGTGGTCGGGAATTTGAGGGCTCTGTGAACTTTCAGTGGAGTTCATCCACAGTTCATGACATCAATTGCTGCCTCTGCAATGCATCATGTCATGGAAAAGTGAGCCTCAGGTCATCAGATCAGGTGACAGGACTGCATATTGTTGTTGTTCAATATTCATGCCTCTGGTTTCAAACAAAGCTTTCCGTACCGAACTGGAGAAATAGGGATCACGTGCACAAGTCCTCAAATTCTCAAATTTATATCTTTGATAAGTCCATGCTATGCTGGAGGGGAACAGGTTTTTCTGTCTTTTGTACATGAGGAGGAGATTAATACCTTCCCTTGGCGGACACCCCGTTTTTCTGGATCTCGTCGAAAGACAGGGTGGCATCATGACCATGGATGGCAAGCCTGGCGCATGTAGTAAGTCAGGTGAGCTCGAGCTTTGAAAACTTGGGTTTCAATTGTACTACCCAACACTCTCGGTTGTCATGATGGCGTCGTGTGAGGCCGATTTTTGTCAAATAAGATGCTTGAAAAGAAATGATGTTATGCTCCATGCCATCAGCCCTCCTTCCAAAAGCTCCAACCAAGTGGTGGACGTTGAGGCAGGAAAGGCCGCGGCCAACCACCATCATTGGCGACAAATCAATCCAAGTACTTTTTAACCCAAACAGACATTTTCATTCGTCGTCTTTTTTCACTGGACAAAAACTGACTCACTATTATAATGTCTGTTAACAAATGTACTTTTGAAGATTACTCCTGATCAATATATTTTAGCTTGTAAAAGACAGATAGAGATTCTACGTTGTAGCCCATTTTTAAGTACCCGTTGGAAAATCTGGTCGGGGATCGAGAACCCCTAAGATGTGGCACATTGTTCAAGAAAAGAAGTCTTCACCATCTGTAGTACGTGTTGTGTTTGCTGGTGAGCTGGTTATGTGGCTGGCTGGCTTCTTCATCCTCCGGTAGCTGGATGGACAATAGTCAATGTGTGAGGCATTCATCTGCAAATGAGTTTTTTTTTTCGTCTGCTCTTTTGTCATTCAATCCAACAACCTGATGCAGACATGGAGAGCGTTTTTCAGATTCTTGACTAGTTCACCAATTTGGAAGCCCGCGAGATGAAACACGGGCGAAATGGAATATTGCAATTATGAAAAATCGCCCAAGAATTATCAACCATGACTTGAAAAAGCGACTTCAGTAGTTTTCCATTCCAAGTATATATTTGCTTTAGCTGTTCATAGATGCACCCTCCATTGGAGTAGAGAGTTCAGGGACGATGGACGAACAAGTGCTGCTGTTGCTTCAATGCATTTGTAGCAATAATAACTACGAGTACAACAACAACGTTTGATAGACACACCCCTCCGGGGGACAAGATTAATTATTGTTCAGCATCATTTAGCAATCTCTCTTCAAGTCGTCTTAGTGCTCTTGAACACCCAAATCACAGCTGCCAAAGGCAACACTCTGCTATATGTGTTAGTATATTGGGGAGGACCCTGGAGGAGCCCCTTGACACTTGTGCCAAAGATAATCTTGATTCATGATCGGAGTACAATTGCTACGAAAAGCAACCGTCCAAATACCTTTCTTCCATTGCGTCTCCTTCTGCTTACACTACCCACTCACTCACCTCTCCATCTCAAAAGCCTTGGTCATCTTTGCAACAATTGACCAGAAGAGGACTGACTCTCCTGACTGGCTCTTTGAATCTCATCACACCAAGTTAGTTCCATTCGACGATCTCTGCTCTCGTTGTTACGAATTCAAATCATACATGAATGCCTCTGATCACGTACGCTATTGCTCTACTTCCTGTCAGGCTACTGGTCTATGACCAAATCCTTTCATTCTCTTTCGAGCACATGACACACTCGCCCAGAACAAAAAAGGACCCTCCTCCCAAGTCTATGATCGGCCCCACCCTACACGATCCACTGTACCTCCTTTGATAACTCACTCAATTGTCGTTTTTAAACATTGCTAATTTAGAATCGCTGGAATCTTCGTTTCATTGATCTGCTTATTTCTTCATGAAACTCGGAATGTCTCAATTAAGATTCCGGTTAGCTTGGAATTTCCCAACGGAAACAAAGAAACTTGGAGGGCATTTTTTTGTCAGATAATCGGGAAAGGCCACACCGAGGTGCTTTTTCTGGAATGAAACAAATTGGCGGTGACACCAATATTTTAAAGGGAAACATGGATTGATTGGATCATGAATGAGGCCGGGTGCCTCGTTATCATGATTACGATTGGGCGGATCCAGTTGAAACTTGTGGATACGTGCGTGAAAATTAAAGCTCATGTTTTTGCATGTCCTGATTTCGTGTCAAAATTCTGCATTAACAAAGAGACTGGAGACAAAGGAAGCTTCTATTTGATGTATTTAATGTTGACAACAACAACAACAACAACAACAACAACAACAACAACAATAATAATAATAATCACATTACGAGCACTGGCCGCGTATACGAACGTGAATTTCGGGAAAATTGTTTTGCGATTTCAAATACAACAGAAGGCTTGGTGCCACTTTTTGTTGGTGGAGAACAATCGTTTTATGGCCTTTCGGCATGCACCATCACACTACGTAGTGGCCAGCTCGATTTCTGGACCAGATTGGTAGATGGACAATTGTCTAACATTGAAATAAAAAAAATCCCATCTTGGTTCAGCATGAGTGATCTTTCTGGGTCTCCGACTTCCTCTGCCATTTATTTACCAAGACTTCCTTCAACACGTGGCCTTTTCAGACTTATGAATGATGATGGCGATTGCCCAGCTCTTCAAAAGGGTTTCAATGCTTTGAGAAGACAGGGAGGCTTGTTCTATCTCGATGTGTGCGTCTCATCATACCTTGATGGATAATTACCTGCGAGGCATTATTAGTATACAAAATGCATCGTCAATTCTTATTGGTGGAGTGTGTGTCACACTTGTGAACACGGTTACAGTGATATTTTTTCGCTTGAATGCCAAATGAAGATTCACACGAGAAAACGGCCACACTTGACGAAACAGCAAATCCGGAATCCCACGTGTTTGGCCAAAATCTAGCTAAGGCTGGAGTAATCGGAGGCACAATTGCGTGGTTAGCGACGAACAACTGTATTGAACGTGGTAACTAGGCATAGATAATTGTCTCAATTGCTGGTACTCGGATGGTTTTCCGTCGTCCTGAAGACCGCTGACCAATGCAAAAATGTGGCGATAGGCGAGTGATGGACTTTCTAGATTCTAGAATCATATGCAATGGAAACCGTGAATACGTCGTTCAAACCGAAGCCCCACACGTGGAATGAATGGCTCTGTCTCTCAGATAGTCAGGCGGTGGGAATTCACAGGCAAAAGCCGGAACCAAATATGTGAAAAATAGTTACTGGACATGAAGAACTGATTAAGGGGAGTCGTCGAGGGAATCTTCGAATCACGTGGACAGGGAGGGAAAGAAAGTCAGTCAATTGTGCATGTGGACAAACAGATGACAGAGAAAGAAATATTTATGAATTATTATGCTTTGTCGAACAAGCAGCGAGCTGTTTTGAATCATCACAGCTCAGATTTCCCGATGTTCAACGAGCAAGTCAAGTCAAGCCAACTTAACTTGTGATGTGCTAGCTGTCTGTTTGAATGATTGTTTTGAAATTACTGTTTACTCGCTTACTCATATCATGGACAAAGCCTCCGTCCGACCCACGGACCAAGTCAAGCAGTCCGTGACCGTAATACACATGGAGTAGGCGCTCGTGTTGTGGGTTTTCCCATTCAGATCCCGAAAACCGGAAGGAAACTCGCTCAACGGCTCTCGGCTCTGGAATCTCATCCTCTAAAAGAACTTGTTTGCCCCGAAGTGTAAACAATTCCCTTTGGGCGAGAGAATGGCACCCTGAGCGAAACTGTCGGATGAGTTTTCCCCACCACTTCATCCTCTCCCTTCTCTTCGTAGTGTGCCTTCTTTTCAATATAATTGTCCGGAAGTAGGCAAGGCACGCACCTGTATGAATGTACGAGTATGTACAAGTTTGGATGGAATCATTCTCCTCCTAGTCACTTAGGCAGCTCGCAGGCAGTTTTATGCCAACAAGGAGATGACGATGGGAGACATCATATCCGATGGTTGGTTGGTAGCGTGCTGGATGGCTTAACTTCCCCATGGTAGGAATAGTGGTAGTGAGTGGTGGTGGTGGTTTCGGATCTTTCCCGATGGTTGAGCACGCGTCGTCCACTTGAAGAAAACGGACCTCAAATCACTCAGGTGTGTCCCTGGGAACAGACACTAAAACAACTTGATTCTGCGGCAGGATTCACTGGGAATCAAATCTAGGAAACAAGACGATTCCTCAGTGTGCTTACTAACGTTATTTCTTGAAATAAATATTTGCCAATGTTGGCATGCTCCTTCAAGAAACTTGCACTGCACTGATAAATACTAAATCAGGGGTCCTGAAATCCCCCAAAAGAGCGAATAGTATGTTGGTGTGAGTAACATGAAGATACTCGTGTTTGAATAGAAGAAATCTAAAAAAGAGACATTGGGCAAAGAAATCGCGCCTTTGGTGCAATTGTTCATCATTATAAAACCGTGTTTAAAGAGTTCTGCTATTGAAGAAACTATTTCACCTCAACGACTTCCATCTTGAGCTTGAGTCTTTTGGATTTGTCCTAGTGTGTGAAGAATTTTGGGAGGATTTGCTAACGGCAATTGCTCCCTCAGTAACTTCAGATAGTCAGTCAGTCACTCGCTCGCTCGCTTTGCTAGTTCGTGTCGTGTGTGTGTGTGTATGTGTGTATCTCTGTCCGGTGAGTGATGGTCATTGATACGACGAGAATTAGATCAGTCTTTGTCACTTTTTGAATGAGAACCACTCAATGTGAGAGCCAAGCAAGCCACTTAAGAAAGAGAGGGAGGAGACGCACACACACACACACTCACACATAGACAGAAAGACATCTTCGGAAGTACTCCCACCACCGGCAACGCTGCTAAACAGAAAATGAATGAAATTTTTCCTACAAATTGCCTCCAGCTTCAACAGATGGGAATCCGTTGGTGAAGAAGCCCTCTTTTTGCAAATTGGACGACATCTTATGTAATCTTACAAAATAGTTCCAAGTTCGAAAAACTTTGAAAATTTTCCGAAGGCCAAATGAGTTTTTCAATCGAAGGAGGGATGCTACTTAAAAGAGCAGGCTTGAGAGAAGAAAACGAGAAGACGCTTAAAACTCCGAAGTAACCAAATTTCTCTTGATTGTTTATTTGATGAACCTAAATGTAGTACCTAAAGATCCATATTGTTATTGTCATCAATTTGCCAACCTAAGAAAAGGCGGGGCACAAATTTTTCTTATAGACTCAAAAAGTCAATGCAATAATGAATTGCATTTGAATGTAAATGTTGAAATCAACTGCGTTATGACTTCAATGGTTAGTTTGGTCTTAGTAAGTTGTCGTTCTGTTACAAATTTCCGTTTGCTATCTGTAACTTTTATTGAAGGGATCACTTTCCCGGATTGGCCAAAATCTTCAGTAGTTGTCTTTAGGCTCTAGAAAAGGATAGACTCCCTATTGTCTTTGAATAAATTGATTGTTCTGGAAGAGCAGATGGCGAGTAGAACAATAAATATGAAGACGAATGACCATCCATTTGAATATAGCTCGTATTAAACTAATCCTTGGCTCATTGTTCGCGTGAAATGAGCCTCATGAGCACACCAACCATTATTGCCAATGCGTCCAGGCCAGAGATCTTATCTGGTGGCTCAGTTGATTCCTTCGAATCCCACCATGATTCATGGAAATCTCAGGAAATTAGTTGGTACATTGTAGTGTGTGCATTGCAGTAGTAAGTAGATTCTCATCATTTGGCCATGATCCATCATGTTAAATAAATACCTACGGTAGGAGGTGTCATAGGGGAACAAAGACATACCTGAGTTGAACAAATTTGGAGCAGATCTCATTCAAAAGGACCTATTTGGATACTAGCTAGCCTGGTTGGTTGGCTGGACAACTCCAAACCAACCATTTCCCTCCCCAATCCAACGACATTCCTTCCGACAAAAGTGAAGAATAGCAAACTCGGCATGTCGCCCGACGACTTGCCGGGTTTCATTATATTTACTCAATATTGCTGCTATTGCCACTCCAGTTCTTCTTTGAGTTGGTTTTCTGTGAACTACCTGGAACTACTGTGGACCAAGTGCAAATCCAGTCTGAGTGTTCAATGACCATCATGATGATATACCCGATCAAAGGCTTTGTTTACCGTTGTTGGCTCTTGATTCGTCTTCAATGGGCTGAATACAAAATGGTGCTCTTTGAGATTTGGAATGCCCTTTCTGGACACTTCCTAACATTTCGGAGACAACCATGGAACATCGGATTCTTTTTTCGTGAAAAGTGTCATGTGGATATGGCGGAATACCGGGGAATCAAAGAATGCCTTGTGAAGAAAGACGAATCAGAACTGTCACTCAATCGCAAAATAGCCGTGGAATCCGAGTTTGATATCCGGTCAACACTTCTTCGTCAAGCCAAATTCGTCTCGAGACGTTTTGGTCACGGATTCCTGGGATCATAGTCTGGTGTCCAGCTTGTCAGTTATTGTTGCACTTAGTCCATTGAGCACACATTTTCGTTGTTGCTTGAAAGATCTCAAAGACCGACAGGTTTGATCTATATTTCTATTCACAAAAGTAAGTCTACTGCACGTCCACATGGATTTATGACGTCCACCAAATACGTCGTATTGGATCGTGGAGATTCGAACAAACAAAAAAGAAGCCCCTGCTTTGGTGGTTGGGATGGACGATCATTTTTTCTAAGAATGGTTTTATCGAAAGTATGTATGTACAACATGTGTGTGGCACAGCCTATATAATTATAAAGATAATTTGAGAAAGCTCGCTGAGGTTTGAAGGCCAATTGTGAGATCGGCTTGTTTCTAGTCAAAGGGAACTAATGAGCACATTCTTCTCTCATTTACTTTTAGGCCGAGGCGTATTTTGTGGGAAGATCAGACCCTTCTAGAGTGGAATCTAATGAATGCTCGTGTTTCTCAACTACACAACAAGGTTGAGATTGGATTAATTTGATCTTGACACACTAGCCACCAAGATTCCTTGAGAATCTGGCAATTGGTTCGACCAACCAACAAGATGATCATCCCATCCCAGCACCCTTTAATTAAAGGATCAATGGCGAAATGAAGAGCTTGCCGCCTTGGGGCACTCCAAGTAGCCAAGAAATTCGATTCCCAGGTTAGAGGAATATTATCCAAGTGGGTGGCTTTTTCGACCTCACTACCCTCATATGGCGTGCTTAAGTTCGGTAGAGCTGAATCTAGCCTCGTCTTCATTGACTGCGTTCTACTGTTCATCCAGACATTGTCCAACTTTGGTGTTGTTTGATTCTCCTGGGAAAGGAAATGTCCATGAGGTCACATGATCAAGTGCTTCGCCCGAGTGCCCAAATAAAGCAGTGGTATTAATGTGCTACAATAACGCACCTCATCATCAAGATTTTTTTTCGATCTTGCTACCAGCTCGTAAGAACGCCCTCCAACTTTTGGATTTCTGACCTGAAGATGCCTCCAAGACAAGGAAGCAAATCATTATTACCTATCCACCTTCCCTCCTCAGCTCTCATCCCAAATGAATGTTGAGTGTGCGTGTGTGTGTGTGTGTCCACACACGCATTGGATGTGGTATGAACGCACTGACAAGACAAGAAGCCAAGCTGAGTGCCAAGTGATCGACTAGCTTCTCCATAGGGGAGCAGATCATGTGATCTTCCTTCATCTTGGAAGTTGCCGATAACGACAATTCACATGACCAAGACACAGAGAGGCCATTCAAGGTTGACAGACGCTGGATAAGGGGTCAAAGTGCTTCCTACTAACTCGGACCCAATGTTTGTCCGTGAGTGTGCCCATACCGGTACACACTACTGCATGCTGAAATGCTCCTTCGTTCGTACAATGCTAAAGGATGTCATGGCAGGGCTCTTTCTGAGGGTTCGCAATTGAGTGACTTTTGGGTGGTCATGAACAACTCACCATCATGATATTGCTTCGTCTTGAGAATTGCACAGGTAGCCCAAGCGTTCAATCGCGCTCACCATCGTGGCCGAAGCATGGATCAGTGGATGGAAGGGACCTCTCTTACTTACCAACTCGCCATTGAGACCATTGGAACCCTTATTGTACAATAATGTAGTATATATGAAATGAAGAAGCCACTCTTGGTGTGAAAGAGGGGTGAAGAGGCTTCCCAAATACGACGTTTAAGTCTGGCCGGGTCATTAACGGGTCGAAGAGGAGCCTGAGAAACTCTAATGGTTCTGTTGTTCACATTCTGTTCGGTTTGACTTTTGGGTGGTGGACCCTAGGGTCAAGCAATTAGAGTCTGAACTAATAAATGTAGATGGTTCATGCAATGAGCGTGTAAACTATCAATGAGAAAAGGGCTTTTCTGATTTTTCTTATTAAATGTTTCATATTCAAGGCATTTCAGTTTTCCATTCCTTATACATTAGAACAGGCTGATTGCTTCCAAAACTGACCTAGAGTGTCTGACTTGAGTTTGTCAATATTTCATTTCTTTTCTGCATTGGATATTTCAAAGGAAAAAAACTGGGAGGCTCTACGCAGTTCGGTTGTCGCATGGGTTGGAGATTTGAATTTAGTCTTAGACTTACACTTCTTTTTACACTCTTGCTTGGACTCACAAATTACTCATATACATTGATCTCCGGTTTCCAGAAATTTGCATGCCATGGTGGCCCTCTTTTAGTCAAATGACTTTCTCCCTCTCCAAATAGTTCTCGGAATCTTGAAATATCATTAGGAGACTATTGAAGAGAATACTCAAATTTACTTGGAATAACTAACAATTTCTGAGCACGGTCGGGTTAAGTCTTTTGGTAGCCTTAAGCAAATAAATAAGACTCATAATGCCATCTTTTGATTGGAAAAGGAGTGGGTCTTTTATATTATCAACATTTAGTATCACAGTCATGAGTAACGATTGGAAGACTCCATGAGATCATTTTGTCAAGTTCGGAAGATTTGGTTGAAGAAAGCTATGTATATGCAGTTAGAACGGCCTCCAAACTGGTTCAGCGGTGGCAGCAGGCTTGGGCGAAGGAGCTCCAACAGAGATGGGAGATGGGATCGAGTCTCGGCCCGAGGTGTAGCCTCCATCGGAGGAAGGAGAAAGGGGTAGTTCTTGCTTGAGTTCGGCCTTTGGTACAGAAGCGATGTTAACCGACAGAGGTGAAGTGGCGGGTGGAGGAGCAACCTTGGAGCTCTCCATGGAGTTCATACTCGCTCCTAAATGGGTCATGATGGAGGTTCCCAAGTGGATGTTCACTCCAGGTACTGAAGCCAAAAAGCGGCTGACCTCGTTGGCACAAGATGTGTATCCAGCTCGGAACCGGTCCATGTCCAAAGCAGGATTGGCTTGAAGCATTTGTTGGCGCTTGAGCTTTTGAAGGTGCTGGACGGTGAGTTCCAAAACGTCGGCTTTCTCCAGTTTTGTGATCGACTCGCCTTCAGCTTGAAGAGCAAACACCATGAGGTCCTTGAGGTCATCCAGGCACTTGTTGATTCGGGCACGACGTTTTCGCTCCAAGAGGGGCTTCATGACCTTGCGATATTGGTGAGTACGAGACATGGGAGTCTCTTGGTCCACTTGTTGGGACAAGTTGAGAACATTGTATTGACTCAGAGAAGACATGATGAGACACGAGTGAATTTCGACGATGCTTTCGCTTCGAACGTCTAGATATGAATGGATATTTCGGCGAGGTCTTACTCGAACTTTAACTCACCCTGCGCCGAGGAGCGTGCGATTCGCTCGAGCCTTCCGACCTCGTCGCTCGCTCGCTCGCTCGCTTGGTCGCTTTTCTGGCGCACGATTCTCGTTCGCGTTCTCCCAGGCAACACGCCCTTCGCTCTCGCTCGAGTCTTTCTCGGTGCTCACAACACCAGAAGGAGAAAGAGAGTTGGATTGGACAAGGGCTTGAAAAAGTGAGCTCATGCTCATGGCGAGTGTCATCTCGGGAGTTCGGCTATGATTGCAGGTTTCGGATTAGAAACAAGGCTAGCGAGCTTTTGAAGCGTGGGAATCGATTCACCTCCAAGATCGCACTCTCCCGTGAAAAAGCATCTTCTCATTTACCTCCTGAAGATATGGCGGCGAACCGCCCAGGTGTGACACACACTAAGCCATACCCTAGCCCCTAATTTCTTTCACCCTTTCAATGGGGATGACAAAATTATGAGGTGGTCTTTTTCCTTCAATAATCAAACGGACGATAATTCTAAGGAAAATCGAGTCAATGAACTGGTCTTAGTTGTGACCCGCACACTTTTTCATACACACTGAATTGTGGCGTATACGTAAATTCGTAGATTTGGAAAAAGTTCTTTGGGCTCACGATTCCCCACGAGAACCAGATGAAGTGCCGTAATTTTCTTGTCTCGAAACTTGTTTGGACATTTCATGAGGAGCTGTAAATGGGTTGAGAATGACAGTGCAGGTTTTACCCGCTCGGCTTTTTTAGGGAACCTTCATCCAGTCTACGTACATACACACACAGTAGCTCATCGTTGTTGGGATGGATGGAACAATTGGACTCAAAATGACATCACACAAAGAAATTAGCCTTGCTTCTCAGTATCAGACTATCAGACTCGTACCCCGCTCAAAAAACTGAACTTACATAATCATGTCATTTTGTTCGTCCGCCGGACTTGCCTCCAAGGTGGCAAAGGAAACATGTTTTATCTTCAAATTACACCCAGGTTTCCAAGCATCGTCGTGACTTTGTCTGATTGGAACACCACTCGCTGCTACCCTCTATGCACCACTCGAAATTCCCTTCTCAAACAAAGCATAAAAAACACACTCACTCACTCATACACATTGTTGAACTCGTCTTCTTGATTCTCCGTCGTCTTTTTTGGAAGGAACAGGGTGATTTGTTGTGCATACAAGTTCATTGGAGAGCTAACGTGCTAAGGTGGGAAGTTTATCTCGGGGTTTGAATTGCTCGTGTCTCTGGGAAATAAAGACAGCTGCAAATATTGGCCACGATTTGTTGATCATTGAGCTATTGCTATTACTATTGCTGTTGTTGTTGTAAGATCTTCCTTGAACGTGCGCTCAAGTCTAAATCCGATTTAAAGTAGCGATGAGTAATAATTTTGGGCCTTCTGGAAGCATTCTAAGCACTGTTAGACATACGACCGTCCTCGTGCTTTGTCATTGCGTGCATATCAATCCAAGTGTTGTGGGTTGTGGTGCCTAGTGCTTACAGCAGCACATTAGATACATAGAGCTCTCAGAATGTCTTTAATCCCCAATTTGGTGACCGCAACGCCAGTTCAGCTCAAGACAAAACGAGGAAGGAGCGAATCCGTTGACGTGAGTGTTCATTCGTCCGCCTGTTGGTTGGTTGGATTGGTATGAAAATTGTTTGACAACTCTTCTCTCAAATCTCTGGTGTCTTCCATGATTCCAGTCACACCTGCCACCGATTCTCACGGGAATAGTGAGCAAATGCACTTGAATTCGAGCACTACGCACGGCCCTAAAAACGTACGTACGAGTTGCTCTTGCACCTTGTATCTACCTACAGTAGATTAGTTATAAGACGCACAAAAGGAAGTCGTCAAACAGGACACTACGAGAGATAAAGAAACACTCTCACAAGAAGGATCATGTACTCAAAGTAGTTGAACGTAATTATTGTCGCCGAAGTCGAAGATATTGGCCCATCTTCGCATGAAATCAAATCTGGACTCGATCAAGAATAGACCACCCCAAGGAGGCGACATCTAGCCAGGATTAATGGGTCTCTGCTCATTTTATGGATGATGATGGCTTGATAATTGTTGGTGATAAGCCAGGTTTGTCACCACAAAACTCATCGATAGGCATCTCTGGAAGTGAAACGCGCGTGTGACCTTGGACTGACAACTGACTAACTAACCAACCAACCAACCAGTCACTTGAATGAATAATGATCCATCTACAGACAAATCGGACAGTAGTTCACGCCAAGATGGTTGACCCAGATGGCTGCCCTACTCACCCTCAGTCCTAAATTAGAGTGATCGCGTCTTTTTACCTAAGCATTTGCAATATGAAGACTGATTCCGCACTTTGTGAAAGCGTCCCTAAAAGGAATGCGCATTTTTTTCCTCTCTGTCAGTGTTGACTCGACACTCAAGCACATTGAGCTCCCAAGTTTGACTTGCATGGAGGATTGTCAGCTCGATTAGCGTGGCTATCAATTGTTGCTCTCCAAGGGAATTGTCTCACGCCCGCCAACCCTCTAATCCACAGTACATATACACTACACAATACCCACACACGTACGTGCCAGCCGTGGATCGACTATGGGGTCACTAAAAGCACATCGTGGTGGGGAGGGTGAAGTCATGTTTGCCATGGCATTCTTGCTTTCAGGCTTGGATTGCCACCTGCTCAGACTCCGATTCCAAACTGGAGTCCAAACATGACTTGTGATTCAAATGGCGGATGAGGGAACATTCCAGAGAAAATGGAGTGACGCGATCGCCATGTGACGATTCCCATCAAGATCATTCCGATCATACAACGAAGACCAGGTCAACCAATTATTGAACTAGTTCCCATAATAAACATTCCTCATCTAGACAATGGCATTCAAAGGGAAAATAGGTATAATTCCATGCTGAACAAGTAGTAGCACTACTACACACCACAATCTGAGGTGGGAACCTGTTTTGCCCGCCAGACAAACTACTTGGAATACCTCTCTCATGACATTGGGACCTCCTGGGTAAACTCATCAACAGAGGTTCAAGACTTCTTGAAGAAAAAGCTCCCCCTCCCCCTATCCACCTTGACACCCTCTCCTCTTTCTGGCATAGACAAAATACAGTTTCATTATGATTATTGATGATGCGGCTTTTTTGTTCCACGTAACTCACCTTTGAGAGATCAAACCCAGGCTTCAATTTCGAGTGGCGGTGCCATGGGAATGAACCACTAAGTCAACCCTTGTTCAATCAATCTCTCCCTGTGAACTTCACGGGTCCAAGATCAGGTTGGCAACGATTCGACCAATGAGTGCATTTGCTTTTTGTTCGAGATCAAACTCAGGTAAGAAGATAAGCGCGAATATTCAATTGGAACAGGTTTTATTTATCATGCTTGGAATCAATTATCGTCATCATCATGTCAATAAAAATACGATTTGCTTGGAAGACAAATGGATCACAGACGAGAGTTATAAGGAAGCATAGTGTTAAGGCAGATCACAGTCGAGGAGGACAAATTGCCAGTTCTATTGGGATTCGGCCTTGAGACAACGGGTTTCATACTGTCCCACTACGATTGGAGTCCAACAAATCTGAGGATTTGACACTTTCAAGACCAATTTGACATGCTGATCTTGGGGTTGGGCTTGAGCGATGCTTGCCATGAGCTGTGCTTCCAGGGCTTCATTCAGAAGGTTCTCGTCCATTTCTACTTGGTGTGGATGGGAATCGGGGAGTTCATTGTAGGCCTGGCTTTGCATCTTGGCTAACCAAGGAAGCTGATTCAGAATTCTCCTTTGGAAAATCTCCGCGAGTTTTTTGGACACGATTTTCGTTTTTGAGACCATGATGATCGGGGTGTTGGATTGATGATGTGAATGGAATGAGGTTTGGAAATAGAATGCGGCGCAAGGGATGTTGAGGGTGAGATTTATACCCGAACCGAAAGGGGTAAGGGTGGGTCACGCTCGCGCCTTCGTTTTGTCCATTCGGTATTGGTCTTCTTTCTCTTTTTCTTCTTTCTTTTTCTCGCTCCATCCTCAGTCTATTTCGGACGCGTGCCCGTTGCTTCACTCCCAAACCTCGTCCACGGAAACGAGCGACGCCTTTTTCCTCGGACGACCGACCCTTCCATTGGGGTGATGTTGAGACAGACCCTGGAGAGACACAATCAATCAATTCAACATGTCTTGACTTGAAATCGACGCATTCCAATTTTTCCATTAAACACACACGCACACACCTTGGGATTTCCCAATAATTGATAATTAGTAATAATTCAGTACAATATGGGATCATATTGTACTGCGCATTCGTTCGGTCTAAACGCGTACGTAACTCATTAAGAAACGGCAGCAAACGAATTCGAACAAGGAAAATTGAAGGGGAGAGTCTGAAGAAGAGCCCTGGAGTTACGTACAGTACCTGTGTTGTATGTAATTCAATGATTGTTCGACCCGAAGAGCAACAGCCTCGGAATGTGATCCGAAG
>CM021317.1:11665025-11743654 GCA_010645155.1 Tigriopus japonicus
TAATTCAATGATTGTTTCGAAGAGCAACAGCCTCGGAATGTGATCCGAAGAGTCATGAACTCCTATTTATGACCTTGGTCCGTCTTCGTCTCACATGATCGACAAACAAATGTCCAAACACACTTTTGTTCGATGGAGTTGTTGTTTACTGTAACTGTGAGGGCATCGATATCAGATCGTCAAGGTCCAATTTCACATTTCTCAAAGTTAGAAATTAGCCCCTCGTCAGCACGTGGGTCGTGATTCGGGTCCATTCAGGTGAGCAGAGCGACAAACTAGAAAGGCCACAGCATGTGCCCGCCATAATGTCATCTCAATCTTTGGAATAGCTAGTCAACGTTTATGGAAAGACCGTGAGAACGCGTCAAGTTTTCAACTCTCACTCTATCTATAAAGCAGCACTCAAGGGAGATCTATCTAAACGGAGATCAAGGGAGAGGGTGTTGCGGTATAGTGGTGGCGCATACGGTAAATAGATATCCACTAGGGTAGATGTGTACGTGTCCATCCAGAGTCAGGGGGTGAGGAGGTTGGGAGGAAGGGTAGGCAATTATGAAATATGATTGTTTACCACTCGACGCGAGTTCATTGTGCTGAAAGTGCAGTTTCTCCATTTTGCATCTGCTCACTTCTCTCACGAGTTTTCTCTCGTCTCGTTGGGTCGAATCGATGGAGTTGTGTAGATTTGTGGTGAGAGGCTGCAGTGAGCACACAATGGACGCGATTTGAGCGCTAATAAGCCTAGTGCGCACTACATGGAGGAAGGGTTGTCGATTAAAAACAACATTTCGAGGACTTTAGGATATGGATCTTGAGTGATCCTTGAATTTTGAAACATAAATAGGGATCAAAAGCATCTTTGATTCCGGCCGAAGATGATGACCACGATCCTCTTTGTGCATTCTTATCGAAAAAGGGTCATCGAGAAAGGGGGTGGTGTCGGATTAGAAATACCTTTTCTTGGGTGGATCAACCAATATAGAAGGTGTCGGATGATCAATTGACATTCACACGTGCATCCAAAGAGACTGAGAACCAAGAAGAACACCAACCCCAAAACCACATCGGATTTCGAGCCAATGTTTGAGTTTGCCATTGTCCACCGATCCCAATGAGCATTGGCCACTCACTCGCTGTGACGTTCGTCCGCTTAATGGCCCGATTCGATTCCTTTTCTTCTTTTTGTTCTGGCTGTCTTGGCATTGAAGAACACCTGAGAATTTGTGTCCTGGGTTGGACGTTTCTTCCTAAACATTGTTACGTCGGACCCCCTGTGTCGGCAATTCAAGAATAGATCATCAGAAAATGACGACCTCACCCCTCTCAGAAGGGAGTCAGGCTCTCCCTCAAATGTTGTCTTTAAGAGGACCATCGTGAATATCGAGATTGAGCACAAATCATTTCGAGGCAGGGGTGAGGAATGACTGAATGGAGACTTCCGGTTGATTATCATAATGAAAGGGTTGAGGTTGGGAGACTCCTGCTGATATCAAAGTACACCCCGCTAAGCTCGTAACCCTTTTACCCCCTATGGACTAGGACCATCTAGGCACGAACTCCAGGCCTCGCAGGCTTCGGTAAGGAGCTAGGAACCCCGAAGGAACACATGAACACATGCTTTCAAGGACATCTCCAATTCTTCCATGGTCGGGTCTTCGAGGCGGTCAATTTCTGTTTTTTTTTAAGTTCACTCTAAGATCGACAGGAAGCAAGAAATCAAGAATAGATCACCATCAGAACCCCTGGAGTTATGGAAATTATGAAAGAGGATGGTCAGGTTTATTGAGTGACGCCCACATTATTTCCTTTGGTGTTCATGGGGTGTTATTATGCACACAAACCTGGTGATTAGTAAAGATTTGACCCCAATCGCCAAGGATATTTCGACCTTGCGGAGTCCATTTTCTGTCGATTTTCATAATTATAGGATAGCGGCACCGTTCTGCCAGACTTTGGAAATTGGTTTCCTTGATTTGTTCTTGAGCCGACCCGATTTTGATACTCAAAGCAACCTCCGTCGCACCTGGGGCAGCGCTGTCGAGGTTGTCAGTTGTCACGAATTTTCCGTTATTACCTAGATCCAATCCATTTCCATTCAATGCTTTTGTGTGGCCCATGGCCATGGATCTCCGAAAGCATCATCACAAATCAAAGAACCCTTGTTTATCGCCTCATCCTCCGCCTGCTCGGGAGGGATGCCAGATCCATTGAACAAGGAGAAGAAGATGCGATCAAGCCCCAAAGTCAAGCGAGCACCTCACCGCGGACTTTATGATGCAAATGGAATCAATCCGACATGCCTCTCACAGGTGGCAATTTTTCTCTGCCCAGCATCCATGGATTCGGTTTAGAATCATATCCATCATACTTGGGCTCACACTTTGGAATAAGAGGTATTGTCACAAACAGTATAAGCCTCCACCTCAATGGGATCGGGGAAATCAATCGCTCGTTTCTGGTCAGCATCAATGTCGTTGCTTGCGAATCATCAAGAAATGGTCTTTGAAGCCAAGTCGGTGTTTCCTTTGTGTTCCCGTGCGTTCAATCAAAGGCCCCCGCTTGCCTAACCGATAAATGGGGGTGGTCATTAGTCACACCTCACTGGGGAAGAAAGAGGCCCTTCCTTCAATCGAGGTCTTTTACAGAGGGGGATGTTCCTCCGTTGGTATTCTCCTCACGTCAGATTTTCCAGAACTATCAATCTCCCAGATCAAACTCGAAATCAAATCCCAATTTTCAAAAGTGGCAACTCGTTAGGCACATATTTTATGGTATTTGTTGAACAACCGAGGTCATGAGAATGTTTTTTGAGAACGAAATCTTACTAAGCTTCGCGATTATGAATCTTGATGTCTCTGGCCATGGATGGAGGGTCGATAGAGTGTGAGAAAAGCAGTTCCTCACCGTTGTCCTCGGATTTGAAATATGAACGCGAAGTTAAGGGTCAAGTACGAGCAAATCCCCCGGATTTTTCTAGCTTTGTTAGGGCAGATTTATGAATAGCATACCAAGATGGGTGGGTGTGGATTGTGAAGTGAACTGGCTTGTCAAGGGCACGGAACAGAGAGCACTTTATGGATTGGATGGAGGAGGTCTCGACCTCCCAGTTCATGTCTGCGTTTCCATTTAGCAAGTGTGGCCAACCGTCGACCACCGACCCACCTTCTTCTTCTCGTCTTGGGAGGGATGATGGGGATGGGGATGAGGATGAGACCTCAGTCAAGACGACATTGTCCTTGCTCAGAAAAAGAGCCAATTAGGGAAATATTTGAGGCTTTTGTATTGACTTGTCAAGACTCACAAAGATCTTTCGTTGTTGCTTGCTTGGCAGAGTGGATCATCCAAATGCGATCCTGACAGCAGGGCTTAAAGTGAACCGTTGGTTCCAGCTACGTAGTAGATAGAGCTCGTCCTCATTTGCGTTTTCAGTTGGCGAGAAAACCGCTCCGAATTTCCTCCTCCCGCCATTTCAGGTTTTGAAATATGTCAAATGATTTCCTAATCTCGAAAAAGTCAAACTGAAATCCGAGTCCTCTGTTTGAAATCTAACCAAGGATTTATTGAGAGATTCATCCGTCCCACGGTTCAATTTGGCCCCAGACTGCCTATTACCTAGCGAGTCTTACAGGACACACAATCTACTGCTTCATTGGCAACTGAACCAAAAGAAGGAGGAGAAGAAAGAGAAAAACCCCTTTCCAAGGTAAACTATCTCAAGTTACCTTTGGCCCGTTCAAAAGCCAAAAAAGGGGTCTACTATGTACAATACAATGAAGCCTACACGCTTCTAACGACCCTCTCCTCAGCTCATTAAAAGTTTGAATGAATGAACGGACGAACGACCAAACCAACTTGGGCCACTTATGCTGCTCAGCGGAAGGTGCTTGCTCTGGTTTGTGTTGGGACGAGAACGTGTGTGTTCATGTGTTGTGTTGGATGTATCGTAAATTAACTGACCAAACGAACCGAATATCAGCTCATTAACCCGGGAAGCTCGAAGTCTCTCTTCTACTGCCTAACAGCGAGATTTTGTGGCGGTGGTGGTTTTGAGCTTCAAGTATAGTGACTTCAGAAATGTCCCAAAGAACTTCCGGATTACTGGGCAAGTCGGTCTTGCATCATTGCTTCAGAGGGAAGATAAATGAGAGGCAACTTTTGGCGCCTAAAGTCTGCTGTCTCTTGGAAACACACTTGGTCTAAGATCCCAGTCATTCATGATTTTCGTGTCATTGCTCGACCGGGCTGACCTTTTAATAGCACTTGTGGTCATCTTTTGTTATCGATTGGGAAATGAGACTTTGGTTTTTGTAATTACTCCCATTTGCAGTGGTCTATGCTTGCTTTCGTTGAAGCTTTGTTGGATGGGAGACATCGGGATCAAAACAAAAGTCACGAACGACGTTTATGTGGTCTTTCTGTTTGAATGTAAAATACATAGAACTTGCGGCGTAGGTAAAATCTTTTCTTTGCATGAGGATGAAATTGGTAAGTTGTTGCTTCTCTCATACAAGCCCTTCAAATTAGAGCGAAGGAAAAACCATGTCCGTTTGAAGGAGGAAAGAAGTCAGTCATGGTCTGATCTCTCATTAAAATCAAAGGCTCCAGGCGATGATTTCAACCACAAGAGAGCATCATGCACTCAAACTTGCGTCGCTTAACCATTCGACCATCACTACCACTACTTCTTCTTCTATTAGTACCACTACTTCCCCACGGGCAAAAAGCTTCTCCTGAACATCCGTGAACACTCCTTGAATAGATCCATAGCATGGACTGTGCCACCAGGTTCATATGAAATGACGCCTTGGACATCCTGGAAGCCCTTCTCCTAAAGTAAGTTTAGCCCTCAGCCTCATGCTTGATTTGATTTCCTTTCAAGGAAGAAAATGGTCACCACATCTTCCATCTACGTAAGTACCGACGCCAAGATCCTTGGCCACAAAAGTCTCTCCTCCCTCCTTTGCTCCCCTCCTTCGTCGCTCCCTAAAATCATTCATAAAACTTTGATTGGGCCAAGATGTCGGTAGAACAACTTTGCGGTCCCTTCGGGCGATTTTCTTGCTTCCGCTTCTTGACCCTCAACATCTTTTCTTGGCCCCTAAATATAGTTGAGACATCCTCCGAGTGGCTGGTTGGCTTTGGCGGTAATTCAGGGTTTCATCAAAATGAATTACACTTCTGAAACAGTCATGAGAACCTCAACCGTCATGTTATCGATTCCTCAAAGACCTTATGAAACCAATGTGGGTTCAGAGCCCATGGGGAAAACAACAAACGCGTCGGGGAGAAGTGGAAAGCGGAGCGAGTTATTGAATATGTACATGTATACGTAGAACGTGTTCGGGAACACGGTTAGGAACATGCATCAGAGAGCATATTTCCATTCAAGTCAATATATTGTATTGATTTACGGTAAAACAGCTCCAGTCGGCATTTGAAACAAAAGGAACACTGATTGGCGGGGTTCTTCTTCCTGTTCGTTCTAAATTTTGCGAGCAATTAGCCACACAAGACGTGCAATTTTCTCTAATGAATCCAATGACCACAGTGCTACCAATATTGGCCGGAAATAAACAAGATCGCCAAGGCAAATAACCTGTGATTACGAAAACAGACCGATCCATTAAAGGTTAGAAAACCAGTCCAGGACCACATCTTCGTCACCGAATGGGCAACGATTGTTACCCATGATTTGGGAACAAAATTCACCAAAATATTGACTCCACAAATCGAGCTACAGGAAAGACAATAATTGAGGGTGAAATGAGAAAAATCCAATTTTGGGGATAAGCCAAGTCAATCTACAACAATTGGGGGATAATGGGTGGTCCAGGGATGTTCGGAAGAAGCTCAATCAAGACATTCATTCTCGATTGGATTCGCCTCACAAAATAGGCACATTAACCCAGAGTCCGATATCGAAATCGAGACTTGCGCCACATTTTTTGATCTGCGTCCATCACGAGTTTATTACAACAAATCGAATCCATGGAACCTCAATCCTTATCCCTCTCAAACGAGGGATGAATCTCCATCTTCAGCCGGAAACCATGACTCCTCTCCCATGTAAAAAAGATTTCCAGATGACCAATCAAGCACTCACTACTGGTTGAACGTCCGGGCACAAATCAGGAATTTCAACCGACTTTCACACACCAGAGAGAACAAGCTCACTCCCTCACTCACCCCCTCTTTCTTTCTCTCTCTCTCACACACACATCAATCCATAGCTTCATGTAGAACATCCCTTCTTAATTTGGACCGCTCACCTGTCCTTCTCTCCCACGAGAAACAATGCAGGATTAGCTTTTAAACAGATCCGGCGATGAGCATATGCCCACAAAGCAAAGGCCACGCTGCAACCAACTCACCAACCCGGCCACCAGAACCACTCAATTTAAGAATGGCGGGAACTTTGAATCGTGTCAGATGGCAGGCGCACGGGAACCGAATGAAGCAACAAACGAACGGCTTGAGAGCAGATAAGAGCAAGAAGATTTCCGCTCTTTCACCGCAACGCGAGATGGGTGTTCATTCAAATGGTTAAAGAGTAGTAAGAGGATATGAAAAAAACACGCTAAGAGCGGTTAAGTTTGATTGGGACATGCCAGACGGTTGGATACATTCACTTTTGGAATCATTAAGGGCACACTTGAATCTGAATCGCGGAGCACTTCCCAAAGCTGTTTTTAGGGCGACCATCACAATGAATGGGCGGTGGTGGAGAATGAATGAACGGGGATGACGTACACGTTAACGAATCAAGGTCAATCGTCACAACGAAGTGACCGTTGCTCCACCACAAAATGGGGGAAGAGCGACTTACTCACCATTCTCCTCTCCTCTCAAGTAGCTCACATGAATTCCCTCTATGAGGGCGGGAGGGTCCCCCCCCCCGTTTGCAATAACAAGGACCCCATTGACCTGATGATACTTTGATTGTACGGGAAATGAACACTCAATCTTCACTTGAAGTTGGTATAAATCTGTCCTTCATACATCCTGCTCAATTAACTATTTCGCCAAAAGAGCATCTTCGCTTCATTCGGAGGATCGCTTCAAACTGAGAGCGAGGTTGGGCGAGCTCGCGACTCACGTCCAGATTCCGAAGACCGACTCGATTCTCTTCAAGCGTGTTCCAGGCACACAGAATCCTCCGCTTTCTTTCCATCATTTTGGGCGGTGGAACCACTGGAACCTCTTCCAAAGACAGCAAGGCTCAAAATCAGAACAAAACTCAGGGTGACCAAATACTTAGATATGTAAATATTAAGGTCCACAAATCATTTAAATGATGTTTTTGAAATGATACACTGTGGATGAACGCGAACTATAGTGGATAACAGTAATAGTGCGAGAATTTATTACTTAAGAATCGAACGGAGATGTATTTTAAATGTATTCTGAATATCTTCAAAATTTCTCAAGATAAAAGAACACCCTACCCTGGTTTTGATTGGCCGAGTGGAACAGATTTTGCCCAAGGGCAAAAATATGTCGTAGGGGATCTTTCAACCGCTGGAAAGTGTTCCATGAGAATTGTGAACACAATGGTGGGATTAGTGAAGACCAGTCGATATCACGACCCACGATGTCATAACAAGCAGCAGCATTGGATCGCCACCACTAGTTCTTCTTCGTCCACTTTTATGGGTTTTCATAATCGTGAGCGATCCTGGTTAAGGGTGGATGCGTGTTGCATCCATTGTGACCTCATCTTGGGCACCCAAATCATTGCCGCTTTTGGCTTCTTTTCTTCAATCATCGCTCTGTTCCTCAGCTACAAGAGCCTTATTCAAATCGAGTCCGGCATCATTTTTACATTTCTAGCATTGGTAAGTACCCAAAGAATCTCGTTGCTCTTACATGATGCGGACCAAGTTCCACATGATGACCTTGATTTCAGGTTGCCGTGTTCCTTTTCTGTGCCGTGTTCTTCCGGCAAGTCTTGCTCCTTCTCATTTGGCTTTTGATAACCGGGGTGGAGATTCTTGGCTTTCTTTTCGTTACCGTCCTCACTACCATTTTATGTGTCCGAGCTATAGGCGTGTATCCAAGTCCGGCCGAAGCTGATCGGGCCTACAATTACATGAATTGGCTCGTGGTTCTGGGAGGCACATCCTTCTGTATGGCAGGTCAGTCCGTTAAGCGGGGTCAAAAAGGACGATTTAATTGTTAAGGAAACGGGACGTCGTCTTGATGCGATCTTGTCGGGAGGGTTTATTTTTGTTCCAGCTAAAGATCAGTTGTCTGGCATCGAGGTCTTGAAAGCTGTTGAAAACTCTCGCAAACTTCAAAGGCAATCTTCGACATTTCCCGAAAGCCCGCTTGGTGCTTATGAGATAATTTGTGGTTTCCAGCCGATAGCCGCTGATAAAAATGTCTGGCTTTTATCACTTTGACCAGATCTCGAATTCCACTTGATGTTGTTTGTTTGTTTAACTTGGGGCTCCTTCCAGTGTTGTACATCTATTTCTGGATCGTGGTCTTTTCCTTGTTCCGCCAATATGAAGAGGAGGATTTCGAGGCGAAAACGCGAGAATCCATTATGATCATCTAAATCTGAGCCCTCTGTCAGAACTCATCCTGTCTGTGGACCGATTGCTCTTGGCCAAACCACGTATATTTGACGTTTATTGCTTGATCAACCAAACCCAGTGACAAAATGGAACCCTTGAATGCTGCTCAAAATATGAAAGTTATAAAGATATGATATGATATTTGCGCAAATTTAGCTAGCGGTACAATTTTCCTGGACAATCCATCCACAGTGACAAGAAGGCTTTCAATGTTATTTTTTCTCTGTCAAGTAGACACTTCTTCCTCTTGTGACCAAAGCTCTGTCCAATGTTCAAGTGACAAAATAAACGATAGTTTCAAGGTTTAACTGATCTGCGTGTCAGAAACATCAAATTAGTGACGAATCAAGCTTTGGCATTGGCTAACTACCAAGAGCTGGTGTTTGTGGGATGTTATCCCGATTTAGGTAGGCTCTAATTTCAGAACAACCGCTCTCGAACTTGACATCAATCCCTATGTAAACCAGATGAATTCTCAACGGATGACCACATTCTCGTCAAACCAATGGACTATGTCTGTTACGAGCCTCGAGCCAGCATCTCTGAATAAAATCTCGGGATAATGGTCAACAAAGCGAATTGGTCTACAAACCAATATTTATCCGCTATTCTGAAGAGGGTTGGAGAGCAAGAAGACGCTAATTCGCACCCAAAATATACAATTACGCCCCATCGATTGGCCACTTAAATCTGGGCTGTCTCTCACAGAAACCTTAGCCTACCTACACAATACCTCTCGTAAAAAATCGATTCATATAATGTTCTTTTTCTATTCATCTTTCACGAACCTCTCACAAATGAGCATTTCGGCGTATTTGAAGCCAAAATCTTGTGGCGATGGATACCAGTGCAGAAGATTCAGCAAATCAAGAAAGCTGACCAAATGGATTTTTGATCTGACTGTTTTCCCAACAGCAATGATAGGAATTATCTGTCTGACACCCGAGGAGAGATTAGATCACAGATGCCAAGGATCTTCCTCCTCCTCCTCCTTCTCTGAAAGGATGGAAGTGAGTGCCAAGTGGCACCAACCCCGTGAATTATGGTCATGATCCGTTCGTTCGTCAGCCCTGCTTGACTGTTGCTCTCCACCACAACAACAAATAAAACTAGCAATCAAGATTTCCTGTTAAGGTGATGATTTGAAAACACTGAAGCCGAGATAAGAATCGGGTTGGCTCATCACCATCCCGTGGATTGGAAGGGGTGGCCAAATGGTGAGTGATTTCGTTCCAAACTCAGTGATTTCTCTCCAACCGTCAACACCAGAACCAATTTCAATTTCGTATTGGGCTTAAAAAAGAAAGCCAGATCAATGCCACCCAAAATCAGAGTAATTGATATCAAAAAGGGCAGGGATCGAGCAAGCTCTTGGTCTCTCTCTTTGTCAAGACTGGAAGAAAAAATGCCAAACCGACTTTCCCATGAAATTCTGGACCAAAAACCCCTTCTTCCTTCCCTGTTGAAGCTTCTTCAAATATCCTGCTAAGAATGTCATTGAGCTGAAGGATTCAATGCTGCCAGCCAGGATCCATCTTCTTGGCTAATCTCATTACCACACGCTCTGATTGCCATCCAACCTGTGAGATTGCATTTACGAGTACGCCACAATCGAAGATTCTCCGCGGTTGGACACTGTTGAAAATGCCTGGAAGAAGAAGAGGCGGACTTGTCAACGGGAGTTGATATCGAGATTGATGCAGGACAAGGTTTGAGAGCTTGATTTGGAATAGGAAACACCCTCATCGACAATTTCCAAGCGATGCATCCATCCATTGGTGGAAACATATTTCGTCAAGTGTTTTGAGGGGGTTGAACTGGGGATAAAAGGGCTCTCTGGAATATAGCAGTCAATAAGATCCGAACTATGACAGGAATTTGCTACCATTGTGCCACTACCATCTTTTACGATGCTCTTTTCAAGGAAGGGGGATGGATGGATGGATAGATATACGAAGAGAAATGGAAGTATCCACCCATTCACCTCCTCGGCCAAGTGGCTGCTGTTGCTTTTGTCATTGTAGTTCTCTTAGTACTACATCACTCCCATAATGGCAGATTGACAAAGGTCCCTTTTGAAATTGCGCAGCGAGAGCTTGAGGCCAGAAGAAAAGCTAGTGCTAACATTAGACCAAAGACCAAAAGATGGGCTATGGATCGGATCACCCTTGGAGTCCCGACAAAAACACACAAATAATGGTGGTCATTGGATGCGATTGATCCTATTTGGCAGCTAATATTCATCATCAATATCCCCCACGATCGCCGCGGCGGGGATCGCTACTTGCTCTGCTTTCAACTTGTATTAGAGATGGTATCAGGTACATTCCATGGAATTCTCCTCCATCCTCAATGGGATGGCTGCCGATTTTGAATGAATCCCGATCATCCTTCACTTCTCATGGTGGTTAACAATCTCCATGGATGACATCCTGATTCTTTGTCACTCTATACTCTATGTATTGAATGGGAGACTTGCCTCGAAGAGGAGCGACATCATTGTCACTTGTGGCATCCTCAATGCTACGTAAATCGCTCAAAAATCGTCCAATCTATTTTGAGTCAATTCCCAATCGCTGGGCTCTGATGTCTTAAAGTTAGCTTTTAGTGCCATGTTTTTGACGGTTGAGAACTTGAAATGTTGGTTGCTGGCTTTGGTTACGAAGCTTCTTTTGAGTGGAAATAGCCCTCAATTAACAGATCATCCCGGGTAGGATAAGACAAAAGGACCTGAATAGGGAGCAATTCCATGCCCCTTGGGCACGCCCCCATGCCGCTTAATTGTTTCTTCAGGACAAAATGGGTATTGTAAACAATGGGGAACTATTTCAATGCTCACTCACTTGGCTCATCATCAACCACCGAGCTCACACAATATGATTCTCACAGGAATTTTGAAGAGTGTCATCTGGCAAATGTACGTGGAAAGACTCGTCGCCATTATTATTATTATTAGGCATTGCGACTTCCCCCAGAGTGAGTAAGTGAGGGGAACACCATCATTGGCCGCTTCGGAGCATTCTTTGACATTCCATTCATGTTGAAAGGACACTTGTTTCGTGATTATAGCCTTTTCCATTGACATGGAACCAATCTAACAAGGACCCGGGATACTCCGAACAGACTTTGGAGCCAAAGACCAATTCCATTGATCTTAATCACGGTTGAGGAATGTACTTCGAAGGCTTTCAAATTGGCTATCGAGCATTTGAATATGAATCAGATCTTGAGAAACAATGGACGAATTCCAGAGTGAACAGGTGTCCTGCGAGGGATGATGAGAGCATGGTGAGAGGCTCATTTGAATACTCAATGACAACACAACACAATATAATACTACTGCTTAGAAGAGAAAGAGAGAGCCCTTGGAAAAACACTTCAAAAGATGATGGTTTTTTCTTCTTCTTGCTTTGATATTTTTTGCATTTAATGGTATGTTTTTCTCAGCGTTTCTTTTGAAGACTGCCGAAAGGTCGTGAAATATGAACGACAAATGACACTCGGGTTTTTGGAGACCTTTCATTAGAGTATTTGCTAACGCGAGGCGTTGAAAAGCCACGAGTGTTTGGTTCAGGCCGACGCGACAAGACGGCTGAGAAAAAATGTAAATTTAACGCAGGAAATGAACTGTGAAAAATCTTTCAGGAATTCTCATTAGCACATAACTCTATTGGACACCTGACTCTGAGGAGGACTGTACTGCTGACGCACAATAAGCTCACAATCTCTTACTCATGCACACAGTAGCCAATGCTGGAGAGTTTGGGTGGTCGCTATCGACGACGACGACCTCACATTGACGTTCAAGAGATTTGAACAAAGTGGCTAATAAAACGAACTTTTTCTATGCATAAGGTGAGAACTATGTCGCTGAAAGATCACTCCTCTGGAATCTATCGGAGATTGCCAACCATTTTAAGGAGAGGCGCTTTGCTTTTTGCGCGAATTTGGCCCACTTGGGAATCAAACGCACAAGCAGGCAATGATTTTGGACCTGGCTGAATTATCAGAAGAACGTTGATTATTTCCAAAAAAAGCCAAAAGCCAAGGCCAAAATTGGCAATTGGATTCACAAAGCTAGAAATATATCAGACCAAGACAGTGTGATGATTGTCATAGCAGTCACCCATTATGTGTATTCCTGGGCAAAAATGCCCCTACTGAGAGTAAAATAAATTTCCCCTTTCAACCAAAAAGCGCTGAAAATTATGCAAGTTGCTATAATTGCTTTTATTATAAATAAAATCTAAGAAAGGAATCCCCAACTTCTGGTTTGATAACATCCTGGACTGTCTTACGTTTACCAGCAAAAACTGTCAAAAGTATTCGGTCTTGAAAACTGTTTGTAGTCATTTTAGAAACAATTTGAAACCCTTAAAAAATCTGCCCACATGAAATATCAAATTCGCCTAATAGCAATCAAAATTGATTTATGGCGTTGTGGATTGTGTGTTTTTAATGGCTGAATAGAAAATGAATTCGCTTATGTAATAACAAAATAAAAACATAGACGACTTATGTAATTGGTCGACCAACTAGTCAGTGTTAGCAGATCGGGACAACTCTCTTTTGGACAATCTCTTTCAGAATGCTTGAAGGAGGACTTGATCCACAGTTGATGGATGGAGCGAGCCATCAAAGTCATTTGAACATCATTCGATTGCTTGAAATAGGAACATGTAAACGAAGTATTCTATTTTTGCCGAGATTATTCCGTTAGTCAGTGCCAAATTTTCTGGTTGTAGTGGTTCTTTATCTGCGAGGAGTAAGGACTTTGTGTTTATAAATTAGGTTTTAATTAGGAATAATTTGTAAAAATGTATCCAACTCGGTCTGAAATGTAGATAATCAGCCCCAACGTTCTCTTAACAATAAGAGCGATAAATGAGACCATTACAGAACAGCAGACGAGTTTATCATTCAAATTTTTACAGATTTTCCGACACTGTAAGGTGCTCTGAAAAGGCAAGAGTGCTTCTTGGATGCTTTTGGGGTTACAAAAGGGCCTTTGATTTTGTGGAAGATGTACCTAACTATCTCAAGGGCATAACTTCTTCTTCTCTGATCTTCTCTGAACGATTGTCACATCTGGACAACCCTAAGTTTTCGAGTCCCTCCCAAAACGAGAAGCCCCTTTGTTCTTTCTCAATAAAACATCTTTAGACTTGGGAACCCATAGGAAACCAATCGTAAGAACAATTAATGACAAAAATACCAAATGGAAGGTAATGGAACCTTCTTCTCCCATTTAGTGGAATGGATGCGTTAGTGCAAGGACCCTCCAGCACTTCTAGAGTCCTTAGCTAGTGGGACAAATGTGATTGACTCTTTGAGGCCATCAGCTATAAAGAAGTGTATTTTATTTGTACAACTTTATCTTGGGGGCAAAGCAGACAGGTTTTTTTACTGCCCTTTATGCTTACTCTATCTAACTTTTTCCGGAGTTCCTTGCGTGTGCGTCCAATCTTTGTTTGTTGAAGGGATTTTTCCTGTCGTTGGTATTCAATAAGTTCTTGAGTTGATTTGGGATTCAATGAAATGCAGTTATTGGCCCCATTTGAGTCCTCAGGTAATTCCCTCATACAAGTAAACTCGTTGTGGCCAAGGTAGCCGAAGAAGGGTCATTTTGAATGATTCAACAGCATCTACTCCGTTTCAGCGACTCGTGGTTGTCATGGCTGGCTGATTTATCAATATTTAAGATCTCGCATTTTGTTCGTGGCCCATTTTAGGCCCAATAGGGGGCACAAAGCCGCTGACCAGGGTAAGCTCAAAATTATACCTCCGATTAACTGATTGGGATCAAATTCACAGACCGACTAGTCCCTCCACAGAGGCAAGATGATCCGACAATCTGAGTAAAGTAGATCAACTAAATGTTGGCGGATTGCTCGCGTTTACATCGATCCGAGATCGACGGCCATGATGAATGATCAACACCGAGTCCTTCGTATTCCCTGCCCTAATAGAAAGTTAATCTTTATTTGACATGGGGGCGCACAAGGACCCAAAATAGGTCCCCTTTCTATTGAGGCGATGTAAATATTGGACAACACGATTTGTGAGCATGAGCCATACAAATCTTTTCAAATCTGAGGTCCGTGAGGGTTGCTTGCGCCTCGAGAGCATCAAGTGGCTCATTGGGTCCTCAAACGTTGCATTGAAAGGAGAACAGATTAGAATGTTATTTTTGGATGGTTTTTGTGAGTTAGTTCCTGGCTGATGTCGTTTCGAGAAGTAGAAAAAGACCCTGGATAGAGGGACAATAACAATGGTTGAAAGAGTGAGAGGAGTGAAGAGTGACGGGGACGACGAGCCAACGGTAAACTCTGTTACAATATGGGAGCTTTAACGCTCAGTGATTTCTGATCAGATTGAGACCGATTGGCTTAAGTGGTCATTTCTTCGCGCTGATCCTCATTTGAATAGCCCCGTGATAGATCAAAATGAGCAAGAGCGACAGCTCAAAAGCCAACTGAAGAAGAAAGAAGGAAGGATCTTTTTCTAGTAGACTGACTGGTTGGTTCAGCGATATTCATCACTGGAAAAAGACTGACAACCCTTTTTTGTTTCCTGCTCAATATTGTCCTTATCTTGAAATTGCCTCTAATTCCACTTTCAAAGGAATGTGCCTCTGCAATTTGGGGGTTTTCGAGTGTCGCGAGCTTCTTGCCTTCGATTATTGAGCGAGCCTACTTTACCACCGGCACTAGCCGTGTCCCTTTGAAAGCGTGTGGTCAGTGCTTGGGCATACTCCACCCTCCCATCTCAAGATTGCTATCTTCAAGAAAAAAGACCCTTTGGCTGGGTGCTCGAGACCTGCTTATTATCCTTATTTACTCTCCCTGAGCCTCCCTGCCAGTCAACCTCCTCTTGGAGAACATCGACCGAGCACGCAAACGACGCCAAGTCCCCCAATTCCATCAACATAAACTCGGGGCAATCGTCATAGCTAAACGACAGATGTTTGGCAGACGCATTTGGGGTCTCCCTCCCTCCCTCCCTTCCCCTCTCTCTCTCTCTTTCTATCCTCCATTCCTCCCTTTTTCTATCCCTCTTACGAAAGACCCGAACAACACGCGGAGTGACTCCCTCCATGGCCGCGGTTACACGAATTCCCTCCGGGTGAGACGAAGCTCAAATGAGCGTTCCCACGATTCTTCTCCAACTTGTTCCCTCTTGATCTCCAAAGCGTCCAATGGATAGTCCAACGAATAGGTAGTACCATCATAGCCAGTTCAGGTTTCTCCGGGCCGGCTTTGAGGATCTCAATGACAACAAATTTCTGACTCAAACCACGGACACGGAGGCGCACGGAGAGATGGAGGGCGTTGGGGTGAATGTGTTGGAGTGGTACAGAGCCGAGGAGGGGTGCTCCAGGGGTCGTGATCTCGTCCCGAGTGAGTGTGCTCTGATGAACCTTTCACACACACGCACTTACTCACATTGAAAGAAGAGTGGATGGAAAAATTTCAATCTTATCATCATTCGACTTTCAGTCTCCGCTCTGACAACATCGACCATTCTCGCTCGAGTCTTGCCCCAAGCTCATCTCATCACAACAAAAACAACAAACCCGACAAGATGGCAATCCATAAGAAGATCAACAAGTCCTTCACCAAGAAAGTGACTCAATCTCTCAAAATCAAGATCCTTTCCAAGCTTCCTTGGATGTCTAAGAAGGAACATCAAGTTTACGAAGAACTGCCGGCATCTCATCCACATCAAGTGGAGATGGACGAAAACCTCTTGAACGAGGCTTTAGAAGCTCGCCTAATGGAGTTGATTGCCAGTTCACCCGCTCAAAAGTCCCACATCAAGGTCCAATTGGAGGTTCAAGTCCCAGCCACAGATCTCTTTGATTTCGGTGGATCCTTTGTTTGTTCACAAGTGCAAACCCGTTGTCAGGAAGCCCAGGCTCAGGTTTCGCTGACCACTTCGACATCTTAAAGTGGAAACAATTAACATCGTGAACCCACCCGAAAGCCAATCTGTGATCAGCCAAATCTTGACCCCAATGGTTTAGTTTGGCTCCATCTTGTGATACGACGTGGACTCTCCTTGGATCTTCTACCAATCCAGCGTCTTCCAAACAATTGCTATTATTGCTATCATGAATTGAATTCATACTCATATGTATTGATAAATAAAACACAAAACTTATTTCCAACCATTCGATGTCTATTTTTATTTTCTAAAGCACGCAGTTTGTTTGTCATTAAAAGATGAAGCATACAGTCCTAATGAGAAATATATCGTTAGTCCTTTAATTCTGGTTTAAAAAAATCAGTTTATTTTTTTTATCCCTTCGTTTCGACTCGTCCATCCAACATATCACCACAGGTATGAACAAATACGAAAATATTCCGGTGCACAACAAAAAGTTCCGATCGAGGTTGCGTGATTTTTAAAAATACCGTGAATAGATTTTTTGTTGAATGCCTCCATACGGTTGTGGCTTCAAACAATGAGTCAATCCGTGCCAAGAGTTTCATGACCACAGAACATAGAAGGTGTTTATCTAACATTTGACATTGACAAAAGCACCCTATGAGTTTCTTGAACAAAAACTAGTACATTAGGTATCCTTGATCTTGATCTGCTCTACGGGTTGCACTTGAAGTCTAAGAGTAGTAATTGAAGTCTACGAATAGAACTAAATTTGGCAAATACACTTTTTATCTTGGTGCATATTTTACATAGTTGTACTATATTATGGTGGAACAAACCGGTAAGAAAACCTGCAGCCCATGGTGGGACAGAAAGTCCTTAAATGAGATATGCAGCTTGCAGTGGGACGCATAAGCGATTAGGGGAACAAATGTTGGGACAAAAATTCATGGCAACGGGTTGGAACATCGACATTACCTTGATTCTGAGGAGCGATTTGAATTGCAACTTCATTGGATTAATGTTTAGAGCAACGGATGAAACGGTTACTGGTCGGAAAAATAGGCTATATTCTTTGAAGTTGGTGATGCTGAAATCAATTT
Organism: Tigriopus japonicus; assembly: GCA_010645155.1. Lineage (NCBI taxonomy): Eukaryota > Metazoa > Arthropoda > Copepoda > Harpacticoida > Harpacticidae > Tigriopus > Tigriopus japonicus. Next base: position 11,682,598 of record CM021317.1, read on the forward strand.
CGTGGAACAAAGCTCTAGACTGTTTGTGTGACCGAATTTGAATTCAGAATAATGTGCGCCATGGGGCGACTTGAGAATCATCGTGATTATCTTTTTGGGTTGTGCTCAAAGGTGGATCTTCGATGTCCTGCCGCGAAAAATCGTTGTTTATGAAGAACCTCGCCTTTGACCACAAGGAGTGAAGAACAATGCGATCCCTAATGGAAACTCAGAAGGTGTCAAAAATCTACACGCGATCAAAACATCCCACCAAGATGTCGGCATTTCACAAACAAAACTCAACAATGCCAAGGAGTGTGCCAAACCGAGAAAAATCATTGCCAATCGACGTAGGTTCAGAGCACACTAGATTATCTACGTATTCATACTTTAAAACCACTGAATGTGTGAAAGCTTAGTGCCCAGTGCCACCCCAAATGAAAAGTGTGCAAAACTGAATTTCATGAGAATGATAACGATCCCTATTTCTAATTTGTCGGTAGAAAGGCCAAGGGTAAAAGTGTTGGCCCCCTGACGTGAATGTCATCGATGGGAGAAACCAATTCTCCGATATTGTCACCTCAATGAAGTGAGCGAGCGCCTGTTTCCAACACCTTTCTTTGTCTTTAGGGGGTCAATCTATTCCCACTGAGTTCCGTTTGAGCCTTGACGAAAAAGAAACACTCAAAGGAATTGCCGAAGGAATGCTTTCAAAACATAGGTCAGCAGTGATTTCATTTTCTTGTCATATTTCCAAAGGTTCTTCACTTTCAAGTTTCAGAGAGCCAAATCGATTTGCCAAATCCGTTTTGATGTTCAATTCATGTGGAAAATCCGTCCCAGTTATGGGGATCGTACCCTTGTCTAGGTATTTGTTGAGCAATCACAAGCCTGGAACGAGACAAACGGCGCAAATGCTCCAATTATCGAAGATTGTGTGAGTGGAAACAAGCACAAGAGACAACTGGAGGAAGCGGTTGATTTAAATTCCAGAGTTCATGACCAATCTAATCTCGGGTGGTGTCATTGGAGGCCAGCCAGGGCTTGGAATTTTTTAATCGTGGCATTATCAGAATCGTTCTTGAAACCATGATGACTAGCTTCCAAAACAGACCTGCACCAGTCTTCATCGTCGCCGACGTCGTGATATGAGGCCATTAAGCAATTTTGAAGATGGTATTTTATTGGTTGGCTCCTTGAAGAGGAGCCCGGATCAAAGTGCAATCATTATCCAATCAAGCTTGAAATTGAAACATTCCTTCGAAGTCAAGAAGGTGAGCCTTGGCCATTTAAAAACCTGTATGTAGCCAGCAGAAGCGATCGCAGAGCAGATCACCATTGGTTCGCCCGTGCGTTGCCGAGGTTAACCTTTCTTCAAACTCTTTTTGGAGACTTGGGCCTCGTTGATCTCGGCTGGTTATCTCTTTGATGATGGCAGACTTCCTGCAATTAAGGCGAGTTAATCATCGGCAAACGACCAGTCCAACAACCTACGTTAAATGTCTGGACATGATTCCACAATACCAAACAGGTTTCTTAATTGGTCTCTGTCTTTCTTCTTAAAGCTCATCATCTACATGCTTCTGTCAGATGTTTTTTTTCTTCCTCGAGCTTGTCTTATCTTGTGGGCAGCCATTTAAAGGTGGCGATTCTGATCTGAATAACCACGATTTATGGACCTCAAATTGAGCCAAAAATGCTGGCCATGAACAATCAACGAAACAAATTTCCCGAAGTAATGGGTACTCGTTGGTCAATCACTGACAAAAAAATTTGGACAGACCAGCATTCATCCACTAGATCACTCAATGAATCAATCAATCGACCTCAAGTCCACTTTTCACTACATGAATTAACCCAACCTATACGATACCAAAAGTAAAAACATTTTTTAAATCCAAGGCTCCGAAAAAGTCCCAGTGCCGACTGTTTTTTTAATCGTCATCATCAAGAATCAAGTCCTTGATCGAAGCATTTTAAAAACCATTTTGATCCGCCCATAATTACTATCATCGCAGATCATCGCAAAAGCAAGGAATACGAGATCCAGAGGCTTTTAGCCATTCAAGGAAATTACGTCACAAGGATCAACTTGAGAGTTTACCGAGGAATGTGCCTCAATAAACCCATAATGGTCTCTTGCTCTTTTGGAGTGCGAGAAAAAGAAATATTGTTTCGTCATTTCCTCCTGAGAAGCCACATCTTTTGTTCGAGTGGTGGTATGTGTTGCTCTCATTACCCCCATAAATTTTGCCCCATCATAAAACACCATTTTCTCGTCGTTTCTGGCTTGGTTCTTCTTGGTCGGTGCGCTACATCATTGGCGGACCCAAAAAAGTGAAAAAATCCCTGGAATTTGACTCTTTAGAGCTGAATGATGTGCCAGACCTCAAAAACAGAAACCAACGCCGTTTGGCAGATGTTCTTCTCCACTAATTTCCCACCACTTTTGTTCAAACTTAAAAGCTCACACATTCCCAAAGGCCTCGGATCCTCGTCACTTGCCCCTACCCTCTTCTCTGGATATTCTTTGATGTGACAGGGAGAGGGGGTGGGTGTCCACGAGAATGCGGTTTTCCAATGGCTTTTTTCCGAGGGATTATGCGAAAATGGCGTCCTTTCACCACTGACGAGGGTGGAGGAGGAGAGAACGAACGCCTGATGATCCTTGCCCCAGAAACAGACTGAATTGGACCAAGGAAGAAGCTTCCTTGCACTTCCCCCCTTAGATCCGAATACGCCAAATGCACTCCCACCACCCATGTAATATACGAACGTTCTGTAGCCAAGCTTGAGTGAATAGGAAGGGGACAGAGAACAATCCAGTTCAGCTAGGGCGATAATAATGGTATTACAGTTCCCTGTCTCTGACTGAAGGATAGATTTAGAACCTCCCTAGAAGGAAAGAGGAAACACGCTACCTTGCTTTGACGCGTTTAGCTCGATCAAGATTCGATCAGTAAGACGATTCCTATCGGATTCCCTGTCAAGCCATTGATTACACTTTGGATTCTCATTCAGTAGTCTTGGGAATGTAATCCTCTAGTCCCAGTTTTCTTATTTCTGTCCCGTATTAAATACATGAAGATCAGCCAGTTCTAATTCGAAGATCAAACATTCGCACCAGCTTAACCCCGTCTTAACGAACCCCCAATCCCCACGTGCTCCTTCCTCATTTTTTCTTGAGGTCGTGCTTTGTTCCAATTCTTGGCTTGGCTTTCCCGTGTGAACATTTTCAACGAAGCATCAGCCCCACTAAATTCTTTCAAGCACATCCGTTTAAGCCCGTATCATCTCATCCACATCGTCATCCGCATCTGGCATTTCCATTCTGAGAACCGCATTGGTCCCAACATCCAGGCATGAGCCTAGACGCACTAATGTACTACGATTTGTAACATGTGTACAAACAAACACCACACCCAGATCCTGGAGACAGATATAAAGATATCAAAACCTTGTCATGAGAAAGACAACTACTCCTCTCGTTAGCTGTATCCAGTGGGGATTTCCTTGGTTTCAACCAATGGTTCGCGTTCCAACATTCTTTTTGTCCGGAGTTTTTACTCGATATGAGGACACATTATTGTATCCTATGTACACTAAATTGGTTCTCGGATGTGTTGGAAGCGTTCGCGGGAAGCCTGAAAAAGTTGGCTTGGCTTGGGCAGGTGCCGAATTCGCTCTTTAGGGAGGGAAACTCCCAAAGAGGGAAGTTCGCCCACGACGGCCGATGATGGCCTGATCTTTGACGAATTTCAGAGTCGTTGGAAAGAACACAAGCCAGTGAAATGGGAGCGGCTTTCAGTTTCACACATGGTAAGTATGGGAACCGAGTCAGACTGTTGTTGGCTTGAAAAAGCATCGAAGCGAGACAACCTTGGACTGCTTAGATTAAAGATGATGCCCTTTGACTGTATCTGACCTTCTTAAAGGGAATAATGGTTCGAACGAAAGAACTGCAGTATTTCAGATAAGAGAGTGTAAATCATATAATCTTAGCTTAGCTGCTTATCAAAAGTCACAAAAGCAAATGTGTGAAGTAGTCCATGATCGTGGCATATGCTGAAAGCATGCACAGCACGCATCCTCGATGCTTTAAGGGAGCAAAAGCTAGTTGCCGTGGGGACTGGGATAGACATGATGCTATTTACATTCTCTTTCTTGTTTCGTCCCCTCGTAATGCTTACAACAGCCTTGTTTCGCGACCAATGAAAGGTACGACGACTTATGGAGGTTCCCACCCAAGCCGATTGTCATCCTCGTCACATTTGGATGCTTTTCCCGTGGCTGTCACGGTAATTTTTTCCACACACACAAGGACGTGCCATGCTGGTGTAAGCATCGGATACTCATCGTATTAATGGATCTGGATGAGAGAAAGGAAGCGTGGGGAAGCCAATTTCGGCTTTCACATCTGTCCTGTGCCATTTCGGGAATGCGACTGAGAGCGTGTGAGAGATGGAGAGAGCCAGAGAGCACTACTCACTCTCTATTTCAGGAACATGATGCCGAATTCCGACTGACTGGGCTGATTTCCTGGGAAAACTTAAACTCATCAAAGCTTGACGCTTTCTTACGATGTGTGTTTGAATACAAGCTCTGCAAACGCTCGAGTACTTTCGTCACATGGCTCAAAGTCTTCTGAATGCGCATCTGAATGTGACAGATTCCATTAAGTCAAGATTGATATGAGGAGAGCTAGGAAGTGTATAAATACTGGACGAAAAACATAAATTTTAGACGTTCATTACATATACAAATCGTAAAAATGGCCCGAGAACACGATGTCGAACGACGGGTGCCCTCTTAGAAATTGGTTGTGAATAACAATCAAGAGACTGTCCTATCAACAAAGCCAGCTTATGGACAAATCAATCTTTAGAAAAGTGGCACTCTTCGTTTCAATCCTTTCTCCGTTGTCCAACGATTACTCGCACCTGCCCGGTTTTCCCAGCTCATCGTGGCCAAACACTACTACCATCATACCCTTGGAATGATTGACCACCATTTTCCGAAAATTATCTTTGTGGTCAAAAGGTGAGATTGGGCACAAAAAATAACAAACTTGTTCCAAGTCTTTGTAAGGTTATTTGAACCAATGACTACTTCTCCATTCGACCTCAATATGCTTGTTATTCACAAGATTGATGGATGATGTTGATGATCCCATTTGTAGCTTGTTTTGATCGCTTCATCAAGCAAATCCCGATTCCCTTTGGAGTTCGAAGGTGCATCTCGATGGAAGAACCCGAGTTTTAGAAAATAAAATCCCCCACTTTTCAAATTTGTTCCCCTCTGATAAACAAGCTCCCTCCCTTCCCAAACTTTATGTACTCGTATACGTACCACCACGTGTTCATTGGAACTAGCTAGGCTAATTTGGGTTCTCATGGCCTCATTACAACTGTAGTGGTACAGAGCATACCAGGTCCAGCCAGATACGAGATAAATTGCCCTTAGATCATGTCATTTTGCTCTTCAAAACGCAAGACAAAGGATAATTGCAGCTTGAAATCGCGTATCCCGGAGTCGGTTCACTTACCATATGATGTGTCCGGTGGGACCTTCTGAAAATCATATTACGAACGGTGAAGGGTCTCCCCGGAAACCACTTGACTTTTCGTGTTCACTTTTTAATCCTGCCATTCAAAGAGCCTGGGAAAGATCAAGAGAGAATTGAAGACTCACCATCCATCCATCCATCCCTTGACTTCCCCACCAAAAGCCTAGTCTTTTTTTTTAATGGAACAAAAGCCGCCTCGCCTCGCTTCAGTTCTTGCTTATTGTTTAAAATGCCAAAGAGCCACGAAAGTTTGGAAGTAGTCAACCTGCTGATGTATCATTTCGAATACCCGTAGTCTTTAAAGGTCTCTATTTGTCTTGTGTATGTTTTGTTTGAGACTTTGGTTATCCAAAAAGAATGTCACAAAGGTGTGTGAACGAATCCTTGGAATTCAGACGAGAATCATTAGATGGTTCCCAAAGGGTTGGTCGGTGCAGGTGGTAGACATGGTATTAAACCATTATCAAACAGCTCAGATCCAATGGTCATGGAGGAAGAATGAGGGCTTGACAATTTTTCGAGCAAGCAAGCCAGACTCGTACCCAAAATGACGATGTTGCTTACGTCGGCTAAGGTGAAGGGGCTTTCAATTTGAGCGAGCCATGAGAAAGAGATTGGGGGAGAAGCTGGCGAGTCAAATTCTTGAGTGACAGCCACGTCACCTAATGATCAACAAGTACCTGAACAATGTGCATTCCCCACTTTTTTAAAGGCTTATATGACGATTAAGGGAGTGACTTGAAGACCTCAGCGATAATCCAAGGCAAGGAACACCAATCCACTACCCCCAATGGCTATTTCAGGGGGATTTAAGTTTAACAACTCTTTTATTAGAGCTCTTTAAAGGCCAAGCAATTTGTTGGTACTCCTGAGCATGTGACTAAGAAGCTTCAGATATTCCGAGTCGATTCTTGGCCCGGATCGAATCCCTATTCAGCTACGCCATGTGGCCAATGGTTCAGCAACAACACAAAACGGCATTCACATGCTCAAACTCTGGTCTTTGGATGTAATCTATAGTCAAACCAAGCCAAACTGTCCAGACATTGGCCATAAATAGTTTTGTGACATGTAATTCTGCCCCATGGTTAGTTAACCTGTCTCGTGGCACCAAAGTTAGTCTCCTCCACGTATGTACGCGTATGCATGCATGGACTCACACATGTCCTTGTTTATGGCTTGGTTTTTGTGGATCGTTCGCCAAGTCCAAAGCTCCACATTGAGAAACAATGGAGCACACTGCATTATATGTACATGTTCAGTTGAATGACTAGTCGTTATCACACTTTCTTGACGACTTTAAAACATCGACCAGTCAGGCGTGGTTGGAATAGTGATCTGCTCAGAATTTGTAGACAGAGCGAGGCAAGTAATTTTTTTGAAGATCAAGATTGTAATTCAAGAAGCTTGGACTAGGCAAGACTCGTGGGAACGTCAATGTTCTTCTTGCCAGTCATCATTTTTCTTTACCATCTTCTGTACCAGAGAGAGAGAGAGCGAGAGCACAGTGTGGACCACGCTGCTGAAGGGCCGAGGATTGAGCAGTGTGCCTGTATATGAGTATATCAACTAGGCTTCATTCAGACGTTGCTTCTTCTCTTTGCCTGTCTTCCTCGCCTGGCATTGTGTATTAGGGACGTACTATATACACAACGAGGTTTGGATAAACAAAGCGAAAAAATCCTACTCATACTTGTTGGAAGCCAGACCCTCTCCACGTCTCCGTTCCTGTTGATTATTTATTCAATATCATCAAATCAGATAGACTCCCCCATGTGACTGCCATCCCCAGGACCAACTAATCAAGTAGCAAGCTTTGGAATTCTCTCACAATCTTCGACGAGATCCTCATCGGGACGCGGCATTCCAATTTCCAAATTCCACTCCGACTTCATTCAATATCATGCAGATGGATCCCAAACGAATGAGTAAGAACAAAATGCTGCGACTACCCAAGCCGAAAATGATATCGCGGCTGTCATCTGTTCTCGATCCCAGTATGAAACAGTAGCGAGAAATTCCAATGGAGGCCAAGCCAAGCCAAGTCGATGATGAGCAGGTGTGGGAATTCGATGGGTATGGGAATTTTGCTGCCATCCACCAAGCAGGCAGAGAAAGAGGGCAGAGAGGGGAAGGGAAGCTTTCTGATCCTTGAACTTGGCTTGTTACGGCTTATTTAGGCGCACTCACTCACTCACCCACATATACGAGTACGTACTATGTACATTCCAACCATTCCTGATCAGGTTTGAGACAATCCCCAATGGCGGTGGGGGTTGTTTGGTGGGTAGTTGTGGGAGCTTTTCTGGTGGCGTCACTTTGCGAACACGACGCAACGCACGTGCGCACACCTGTCTTTTGTTCTCACAACCATATTTGCCGAGCCCGAAGAAGCATTATTGGTGCATTGGAATGTTTCAAGGTAATTAAACCAGCTTTAAAGTGGCGTTGGCGACGCTTTGATGGCATTCTTGTGTTTCTTCGTGTGGAGGGTGGCGAGTTTTCTTTCTGGGTTGCACTTTTTTGTTGACTGGTAAAATGTAATCGTATCCATAATGGCATGGGATGGTAATAGTAGTAGTGGTCCAAATTTCACTTCAAATTCTTTGATAATGGGGACCTTCTGACTGAGGAATGAATGGCAACCACTCGTTACTTTCAATCTAAAGGCAGACTCATCTTGAATTCTTGATTATAGTACACTCCCATGAACTCGAAATCGTTGTGTGTGTGTGTGTGTCTCCCCACAACTTCTCCTCATGAAAGGCAATGATGCTGGCTGGCGTTGAGACGGATCTCCTTGCGTATTAATGATACGGTTTCGGGGCCCAAACATGAACTCTTGTGGTGGGCCAGTCCAAATACTGGACAATGCAATCATGAAACAGAATTTCCATTCAAATGCTATTCTTGGGAGAGGAAAAGATTGCTGAGAAAGCCACAATGAGTTGGCAAAAATGTTGGAATGACATGCAAGCCGGAGTTGAAAAAAATCTGTCCGAGTGAGTTAGTTCCCCGTGAGAGCGAGTCAGTTTTTGATGAAGAATGTAAAGCCATCGCAATCCGTACCAATGCAGTCCAACAATGTGCCCATTACAAGTTACGCGCACCGTGGTGTCGGTAGCGATTGAATGACTTGGAAGAACTCATGTTGAAGTTTGTGAAGGGCCCAATTTTCTTTCTTGAATGTAGAGCAGACAGCGTGGTCATAATTCCATTCATTCATCTCCAGATGATCTCTTGAATCCACCTCAAACCAATCATTATCTGGAAGCCCAAGATAGGATTGGAGTCCTACTCTCGCGACTGCCACCATCCATTCAAGACCAGAGGGCCGAGACCATGAGAAGACTCATCATCATCATCATCGTCTTCTTCTTCAGTCAAATCAGATCTGATTTATGGCATCATTTTCCCAATGAGGGCATCCGCCTCTCCCTAGCAAGTTCACCCTCAGGCTTGAACCCGCTGGAACGCTGCTTGCTGCCTGATGATGAGAGATGAAAATTGGGCCCAATTATCGTAATCACTCTGGTCACACTCAGCAGGTTGATTCTCTTTTTCTTTTTCTCTCTCCCTTTCCCCTGCTAACATCTCTGCGTGTGTACGTATGTGTGGGTATCTTCATTTTCGGTCGAATTGGTATCAAATCTAGAGATGCGGACCTCAAATCCCTGACATACTCAGTGTATCAGTTCAACAGAGAACCTTTTTTACCCTCCCCTTCTCGGGATTGTAAGGCAGGCGTAATAAATATTTTGAATTTGATTGTGCCGCTAGAGCTGATCCTTCTGCCATCAGGAGATTATTTGGTCAATTGTTGCTTGAAAGAGACCTTTCTCATATAATGACCCTGAGCCATCATTTAGCCTTAAGAGAGCTTAAACGGGGAAGGGAGCAAGTCGAGAGACATCGTTCATCATGAAATTTCATCACAACTCATTAGACTCCAGCTATTCCATCACCAGAGAGCATGAGAGCAACGCCAGCCAAAGGATCATCATCATCAACTCCATCAGCAACATCAACAACGACGACGACAAAGAGTTGCCTGCATTCAAGAAGGCTTTGAATAGTGGAACTACTGCATTTGATGGGGATCTCAGAGAAAATTCTCCTCCCCATGAGTATGTACGTATATCTAAGAGGGCTCATCTTATCCCCATAACTTTTGATCCCAGTCATGTAAAGAACTGAGAAGAGAGAGAGAGAGACAGGAGACTTGAATCCAAGACCACAAAGAAGTCATTTCTGTCATCTTAAACCTTCTTCTCAATTACTGTGATCTCGATGACCTCAAGCATCAGTTGTTGTTGTTGTTGTTGTTGTTGCCGTCTTTGTTGTTATTGTTGCTGCTGCTACTGCTCTTGATTATGTCTTTCCCCTTTATCTTCTTTTTCCCCTTTCTTTCTTGGTCTTTCCTGCCCATGTTTAGTTGGAGCATTCTCGGCAATTTGCCTCGAGGCCAACAAGACCTTCTTCGTCTTCTTCTTTTTCCTCCTTCCATCTTCTTGTGTCTCCTTTTCTGAAGTCATGCCTCTCGTGCTGCGGGATGTCACAAACCAAACTCGTGTCTCTGTCTCACTCTTCGCATCGTCGCCTTCGTCCCTCCTCGTTTACCTCCCCGTGGTCCCAATTGAGGTAGACGATTTCTTGTCCAGCAGAAACAAAATATACTGTAAACCGTATGCCCCTAAGTACGTACGTACGTACGCACTTCTCAATTTCATTTACTTCGAGATATTACAATGATGGAACTCGGGCTTGGTTGGCCCTCAAGCGTCTGCCCATTACCTCCAGGTGATACGTGGGTCTCCTTTTCTTCTTCCCTCACTGGGCAAAGTGTCCAATTGGGAGCAATGGAATGAGGTCTCGGGCACTACTGTGTGATCTCACTTCATTTTCTGTTCCCACGATTCGTGTTCTAAGGGGGGTAGGAAGAAGGTGAGCAGATGTCAGACGACGTCAAAGCTGGGCTCTGGCCCGTGAGCGCCAGCCCACACCTGCACAGCGCGCCGGACCTATAAAACCGGCGCGCACGAGCCTGACTAACTCATTCTGAAAGCTACATCCAAAAGAGAAATACATCCCTGACTCTCTCTCTCTCTCAAGTCCAATATTGTCATCAACCCCACAAAGTGAAAGGACAACGACATGTCTCTCCTCTTCAACAACCACCTTCCCATGTCTGTGGAACAGGAGACCCCAATGTCTCGCACTCATCAATATCGCAAGGTCATGAAACCGCTTCTGGAGCGCAAACGCCGGGCCCGGATCAATAAGTGCTTGGATGAGCTCAAGGACCTCATGGTGTACGCCGTTCAAGCCGAGGGTGAATCCATTACCAAGTTGGAGAAAGCTGATGTCCTCGAACTGACCGTCCGACATCTGACCAAACTCAAACGCCAACAACAACTCCAAGCCAACCCGGCCTTGGAGGGTGACCGATTTCGATCGGGTTACACAGCCTGTGCCAATGAGGTGGGTCGCTTTTTGGCCTCGGTGCCCGGAGTGAATATTCACTTGGGAACCTCGATTATGAGCCATTTGGGCGCCGCCATGAGTGCCAACAAGACGAGCCCAGTTTCCCCAGCCATGAACTCGCCTCTCTCTATCAACACGTCTTCGCCATTGCCCATGGTGAAACAAGAATTTGCCATGTCCCCATCTTCGGATGGTGGCTACAACTCGGGGCGTGACTCCACGCCATCTCCCATCTCGGTTGGAGCTCCCTCTCCCAGACCGGCCAGCACGGAGGCTGTATGGAGGCCGTTTTAAAACTCATAAACTTCCTTCGTTTGATCTCATGCTCTATAACCATCTGTGATATTCATTTGTAATAACATGCTGAAGAAAAGGAAAACTCTAAAAAACAAAATGGAAATAAAACTACGAAACAACTCAATTTTTTCTTTTGTCGTCATTTTCCTCTGCCTAAGAACTTGATTGATTGTCCAGTCAGCGTAGCTCGTCCTCTTATCTGGACGTAACTTCTCTGGATGGAAACAAACTTATTCCTTGTATCACTTTAAAAGGTTCTACGCGGTTCCGTGGGCTTCGGACATTGAAAACGCTCTCTCATTGGCGGATCACTCTCCGTCAAATGGGAGGGGCTTATTTGAAAGAGGACGATCTCTACAATTTCGTAAGAACGGGAAAGACTCGAGAGTTTTCACGCCAAGAAAATCACCATCAGTCCGTAGATTAAATGCTTATACTGTATTTGAGATCATTGAGAAACATTCATAATGACTTGCAGAAGAATGGGAAGAATGAGCCTGTTTCCTCCTTAAATATCACTCGTATGCGTTAGAACGGTCGCCAAACAGGGTCGTTGGGATTGAGTCGAATGGGTTCAGGTTTCACTGGCATTTTACCCACATCCTCAGATTTCCCTGAATCACTTAAGGGTGCTTTGGTGATGGATAAAGTGAAATGTCCGATAGTTGGGTTCGAGGACGGCCGAGGAGGGGGACTGGCCTTTGGAAACTCGGTGGACGACGAGGACGAGACAGGGGCTGAAGACGAGATTATTGATGCCAAAGGTGGGGGCGAGAAGCCATTTCGATTGAAGTCGCATGAGGCCGAGGAAACCATGGGAGGAGGAGCAGTACTCTTTGGTGATCCCGCTTGAGAGAGACGGTTAAGGAAAGGTTGGGCCAGGTTACTCGTGAGATGGGACAACAATCGTTGCGAGACCGTCACATCCACACCGGGAGCTTGGAGTAAGAAGGAAGCAGCCTCTTGTGCACAAGATGTATATCCGGCTTGAAAACGTTGAATTTCCTCCACAGGATTACGTTGTGTCTCAAGTAGGAGTCTTTGGCTCTGTTGAAGTTTATGGAGGTGCCTCACGGTCAGCTCCAGGATGTCGGCCTTTTCCAGTTTGGAGACATTCTCCCCCTGGGCCTGGAGTGCCACCGTCATGATGTCCTTCAGCTCATCCAGGCATTTATTAATACGAGCGCGACGCTTGCGTTCGAGCAAAGGTTTCATGATCTGGAAATAACGAACGTGTATCATGAGAATAATGACACCTCTCGAAGTTAGTTGGTTTTGTGTCAGAGAATCATTAACATTTCCAAAGTTCTTGGACCTTGTTCTTCGGACATCGAGACGATATTTCAACATCATCCAATATAAATTGACGTGTCAATTAGATTGCGTGCTTCTCCCCTGGCCTGTACCTGTCTGAGCGAGCAGCTCCTGGGGACCGTTTTCAGACTCGCCCTGATGAACTCTGACAGCCATTATCAAAAAACAAGAATTAGTCCGATCAGATAACCGAGCTAAGTGTTGAAAATGCCCAAGCACGTCTTACATTTTTTTCGGGGTTGGATACCATTTTCGCTGATCCTGAAGTCCTTAATGATCTCTAAGTTATGGGATGATGAGTGTTCTCTAGCCTCCTAACAAGTTCATCTGTCATTTCTCACCTTCTTATATTGATTTGTTCTGGACATGGGCGTTTCTCCTCCCGACGAACTTGAGCTCCCACTACTCGATATCAACGAGCGATGGTGGGGATTCACTAGCCTTTGATGTTGATCAGGAGTCACCGGGGGCGTGTTCAAGACACCAGTGGAATGGGCGAGAGAATGAGGCACATGAGGCGGTCCGTGGGGAGGTCCCCCTCCGACACCTCCACCCCCTCCATTCATCATCACATTGGTGGCCATGGCCAGTCTGTGTTGATGATGTTGCTGAAGGAAATGGGTGTGCATACTGGCAAAAGTGGGTGTAGAGGGCGTGATCATGTTGGAAGATAATGGCACTGAAGTTTTTGGAGTCACTGATGAGGTGGATATTCTGGCGGGGTCCAAGCTCATGTTCCGAAGGGACCGTTCGGCACAACACTCATCTCTAGTATGGAACACTATCGTAAAGAGAGCCCTTTCCTGGAGCAGCTACAGAATCGAATGTGGAGGAAGAGGATTCTCTCTCCCGGGTCTGAAATCGTTCTCACGACCTGTATGGACAGTTCAGTACTTGTCAGTCGGAATCGGAACTTCCTCGTGAGAAGCGCTCTCTCTCTCTCTCTCTCTCTCTCTCCCAGTTCAAAACACTCGCCACTCCTCGACCATAGATGGATGGATGGATGGATCGAGGGTAGACCGCCAAACGGGATAGTAGTAGTAGTAGAAGAAGTAGTAGTAGTAGTAGTGAATGTATTAGAGTGTGCGTGATGGTGTGTGTATGTGTGTGTGTTGCTTCAAGCAGCATCTGCTGCTAACACAGCTACTTCCAAATCCACAAGGCTGGCTACTGCACAGAAGAACAACACTTGGCACTCTTGATATATGCAGTAGTAGCACACACGCATGGTCGTGTGTACTACGTACGTAGAAGATCGTATGGGAGAAGACCCCGAAAAGAGAGCGAGTTTTGGCTACCGTGGGAACGTTCTCCGAAAAATCATCAACGGCATTCTCGAGACTTGAGTAGTGGCTTGGAGTGAATTCGACTGCGCCCAGGGCAAAAGATCAAAACCTTTTGCCTGCTGATCTTTCCTTCTGTTGTTCCGCCACCAATGCTTCTGCAGTGCACTCATGTGCTCCTCAAGAAGCCAGGACTAACCCACGGTAGCTCTCAATCATGTAGGTGGTAGTAGGTGACTTGATGATCATGCATCATACGCAGTGATGTGGTCCTGATGCTGATCTCGTTCCCGGCTTCAAGCTCGGACCTAAGGGCAGGCAGGCAGCAGCATCATTCAGCATTCATTCAGAGCAGACCCACGACCATCACTGACTGGATGATGACCGGCGAGTGGATGGCCAGTTGCCCGGGCACAGGTGCCTGGGCGCTCGGCCCATTTCACAATTCTCGCGAGACTCCTACTCGTCCCATTCTCCAAGAACTACTTGGTCTCCAGGTCAGAGGTTTGATGTGCCCTCATTGAAGTTCATAAGACGTCCGTCCGTACGTGTAGTACATACTACACGTTGTAAGAGGTGCCATTGGTGACGTTGTCCGAGAACTCCTACAAGTGCAGCCTCCTTCCACAAAGTAGGTGGTTTTAGAAGCACAAGTGGCGGAGGCGCACTAGGCAGTCGGGACCGCCTCTTTTTATGCCCTGTTTATGGCTAGAAAATGGTCTCTGGCGTTGGAAAGTGTGAATGCTGAATGAACTGGGAAACATGATGTGGGCTTTTTCCGTTCTGCTTGTTTCTTTTCTTTTAACGTAGGAAATGTGAGGATTCAAAACAGAGCCTTTGTAACGACACTGTCCGTGGAAAAAGCCACTCGAAGCGAAGAAGGAGGAGGAAAGGAAGAGGAAGACTGACGATTGCGACGACCCAATGTCACACTCGGTGTCCGTCCAGGGTGGAGCCGTCCACTCCCAAAATGATGATTTAGCCATAAAACAACAAAAAGTTGACGAAGGACACGTTGTTACAACTCTGGGAAACGGAGAAAATTCCTTTCTCGTGAGTTAGTGTGGTTGTTGTCAGACCACTTGTCGAATGCATGTACCAAGAATGTGGCGATGTTCAAGGCATTGTGAACCCACAGGATCTTTGAACTAAGAGGCGGAGGGAGGATGTGGAATGAGATGAAGGAGAAGGAGAAGGTGTTTGCTCGTTCACCGTCATCCGTGGTGGTGATCCCGGTCACGATTCAGGCATTTCCATCCCCGAATACATCCACGCTACTTGCACCTCTAACGATGTGGCATAAAAATTACACTACATTCTCGGCAGAGGAATCGTGATAGATGCTTTGTATCAAAGAGGCCATTGATTCATCTGTTCGCTTTCATGATGTGCGTTTCCATATCATGATCGCTCCTCTGGGAAATCATCTTATGTACCAAGTAGTCTCTTACTTCAAAATCTTACACAGCAATCATTCCCTGTCCAATTTTCACATTGAATTCGCAGGGCGAAGATCTGTCCTTTCTGGTTTAAGGCTTAATTCTTGGCCGCAATAAATTTATTTGCCCCAGTTTCTTTGTCTTGGAAGCAAATCAAAACCTGTGAAAATGAATAGCGGGCCAGAAAAGTCGGTTGGAGCAAATAAAGAGCTCTATTTTCAGACTTCCGTAATGTCGTAATAACGAACTTCGTTTGCCGGAAATGGTGACCAAGTAATTTGCCGTTTCACTTGACCCTCAGTGATCCCTGGGGGATTTCCCAATTTTCGCCCAAGATTCCTCCTCATTTAACCTGATAGAATTTCAACTTTACTTCAGTTGGACGTTTTACATATTCTGAGCACAGACCCGTCTCATGCATTCACTAGGAAACTTGGAAAATTCAAGACCTCCCACAGCTATGTTTCTTCCGGATTACTCTAGTCAAGTGAGGAGTCGGGAGTTTTTGGCGCAAAAAAAGTCGAGAAGAAGATGTCTGCAACAACGGAAGATCATTATTGGCTGGATAGAGGAGGGTGGCCGAAAAGCGGTGTGGATTGGTGCTTGGCTGCTTTGTACGCCCATGTACGACTTAAGAGTTTGACATTTGGAATCTGTAACGAATTTTCCCAGGAAATGAACTCTATCGATTGGGAGGAAGTGTTTGTTGTTGAAACAAAAACTCACTTGTTCCAGAAATTCCTTCAGGAACTCCATCGACCACAGCGAACGGCTTGGACGAAGAAAATGACGACAGTCTCGGAAGTAGTGATAGTTGACTTTTTCGCCTCGTTGTTAGACCAACCAGGATCTTGGACGAAGCAATTGTTTCTAGAAATGTAGTACTCGCGTGGGTTGTAATTTCTGCTCTTGCGGCAATCCAGTCAGTTGAAAGGCGGCTAGTATATTATTTTAGAGTCCAAAAAAAACTTGCGACGAAATCAAATTTTGTTCACCCCCAAATCATTGATTTACTTTGTTTATTTGGTTCGATGTAGTCGTCAGTGTTCAGTAAGTTAAAATAGCAAATGAAAACTGCCTCAGCTTCTATGTGCTAGTCTACGTTTATTTACTAATGACGAGGATTTCGTGGTGTAAAACGAAATCCTGCCTAATTTCAGGATTGCACTGAACAGGAAACTTGAGCCTTTTGTCAAAAAAAGCCAAGGAATTTCATTGAAAGCATCAATGCGTGCACCTAAGTAGAAGCAGAGCTCTCCAAGTGAAAAGCAGCCGAGTTTCTTTCACTTCCAAGCGAGAGAAAGAGAAAGACAGATTTGTCACAGATTTAACGTGCCTGTCAATTAGAGCCTCAGAATTGAGGCGAATGAGACCCCCAAAACGTGTCGAACCAGTACGCACAATAGTTAAACTGGAGAACTCGACACCCTCGGGGATCCAACCACGTTCCTCGTCAGACATCCAAGGCATTAACTCTCCAAGAATGAGCGTTGGAAACCTACCCTCCTCTTAAGAAGTGTCAAGTCCTCCCGCAAATCTATCCGCAGCCATGAAATGTTCAAATGTGAAAAATATGGTTAATCCAGCCACCACGGTTCCTTATGAGGTGAGTTCCATTCAAACATTCAAATGACTGGGAAACGATCATATGTTCTTGGCAACGGTCAAGTGTGATTTAGCACTCGCGAATGGAAAGAAACCTGATGCCTCTGGCACAAGTGGATGCCCAGCCACATTGGCAGTTCTTTGGACGTTAAGAACAACGAAAAATACCCCGAATTCCTCCAAAACCTTGGTTCCGATCAAAAATGTCCGACCAGCGATCGGATGACACTTCCTGGCTTTGTCTCTATCTTTAATGTCGAAGATTCTCGGCGAGTGCATTCCAAAGTTCAGATTTCAAGCCATATTTTCCCATGGCCTTACAAAAGAGAGACAGAGAGAGAGAGATAAAAAATGGTCGCCACCATCTGTTAGTGCAGAGGACCGAGAAAGGGGGGGGGGAATAGTGGCTTGACTTGCAGCTGTGCACTCTAGAGCTCCTGAGCCGTATAAAATAATGTGCACATTATGGGCTCCTCCTAATCTTTGAGTTTTTATTTATTCATTCCACTGAGAAGGAGAACGCAGGTGGCTTCACATTAAAAACGTGCACATCCTACATACTCTGTAGGAGAAGTGGCTTGGAACATGACTAGGATTCACAATCAAGTTGCCCCGTTGGGAACCAATATTCGGTTTAGTTTATTGCGAGAGATTGTTTGGTCGGCATTGCGCTTATTTTAGGTAATTCCATATGCTCTTAAGGCTACCTGATTGAGCTCTTTTTAAGGACGGCTTTGTGAAATCGGGTCATTTGGAGGGATTGCAGAATGGGCTGAAGTTCAGTGTGTTGGAAGAACTTGATGAGGAATGAGAGAAGGTGCCTTGATTTTGCAAAAGAAATCTCTGACATAAATTGATGTATGAAGCACCTTCAAAACAAAGTAAAAAACCATCCGAGGATCAAAACACTGGCTTTTCGTTAGCAGCACTCAATCTGTGAGTTAAAAGAGGAAATAACCTGATGAAGACGGATCTTCAAATCATTGTTTTTATTCCTCTCTTTCTTCCGTTTCTATTGTCAATCATCACAGCGCTGATGTAGTTCAATTCGAGAGTAAAAATCTGTTTGTTTTTTGGCAAGAATGGCGTCGGTGATCGGGAACATCCTGATCCATTCTCTCTTTTGTACTCGTCCAAACGGACATAGAGCGTACAAACATCCATCGAGTACGTGCATCTCGCGTGGTGATCCTTGATCGATGACAATAGGTGGCATTGCTTGTGCTATTCGGTGATCCGCTTTTTTCCGGGGAAGTGTTCCCATCCACGCGTTGAATTTCTCACACAGGACGCTATCGTAGGTGCCTTAGTGAAATGGCGCCATAGCCTCATTGCCAAGCACTCTTTCGTTTATAGCAGATGCTTGCTTGGATGGAAGTGGAAGTTCCCTATCGTTACGTATTTACAGCACTAAATTTAAGGGGAGTGAGAGTCGAATCTCTGGGAGGGTGGGAGGTTCGTTCGC
Organism: Tigriopus japonicus; assembly: GCA_010645155.1. Classification (NCBI taxonomy): domain Eukaryota; kingdom Metazoa; phylum Arthropoda; class Copepoda; order Harpacticoida; family Harpacticidae; genus Tigriopus; species Tigriopus japonicus. The sequence continues at coordinate 11,701,030 of CM021317.1, forward strand.
CTTTCAATCAAAACGAAGCCTTTTGTGTTTGGCAAGTCCTGCGAGGACCATTGTTCATCGGGCTCGGCTTTCTCTTTTCTCTTTGGACTAGTATTGTCGTGTCCCTTTGGATCACCTTGATCATTATTCACCTCTCTCACGTTCTGATGAGGTGGTGGTCACTCCATCCATGAATGAAAGCTTTTCCATGGCACGATAAGGTCCCATGAATGTTGTTCCGATATTGAAAGACAAAGAACACTGGGAATTGAATGTACGTATACAAACATAAATGGACGGACGTAGTACGTTCGTACTTGACCACCAATACCATGCATTGGATAACAATGCTAGTTCAGGGGGTTGACTCTTTTTTCAGTCGGTTGAAGACTTGAATTTCAGGCATTGCCGATCCTCAATCCATCTGCATTCCCGAAGAGTCTAGGATTCAGATTCTGGTCGATTCTTTCTTTGTACGTAGGCATACCCACACATGGGGGCTCTCATTGAGGACAACGACCAGGATCTGGGTGTGAGTGCTTCTGGCTTGGCAGATGATGTGGATAGTGGTATGCAACATATGCAGACGGAGAATGTCAGGCTCTCTGAGCTTGGTTCGTCCAAGCCATTTTCCCAGGCTTTTTTGATTCGAGTTCGAACTCGTACGAGCGTGAAAGGCACTCCAGGCAATCAACCCATGTGAGCCCATGGGAAGAGCATATCATCGTGCTGAGCTGTATTGCACAAAAGCCAAGCCAAAAAGCTTTCCCTCCGGTCTTGCTCATAGGTGGGGGAATAGATATTGAGCCGAGAAACACACGCTGAACACGAACGAATCAGCAAACGAACGAGAAAAGAACCGACGTTTTTGCAGAGCATAAGCATCCCCATAGAACACCTGCTAATGGAATTTCTTTTTCTTTTTTTTACAACATCAAACTAATGGAAGGAAATTGGACCAGTCCCAAACGTAACACTGAAAAGACTTGTTTGATAGAACATATTCGTGATATGAGCAAAAAAATACAAAAAATGGATGCGCGCATGTCGTTCTCAGGTTGAGCGGCAAAAAACTCCCTCGACAAAGAGAAATATTCGAGATATGATGCTGTAAGAGAATGTGTGCCCGGCACTTGCCTCAATGAAATATCCTCTCTGTCATTGGGGAATTTCAATTAAAATCGGACGAGTCTAAGAGTCCAAGATGGGCTCGTTTCAAATTGTCCCATGATTGATTTTCTCAATCATATTTCACACAGATGAGTGCAAAACATCGGTGCGGTCAATTTTGGAAGTCATCGGGAAAGTAACTGGAGCCAACATCAGTTTAAAGCGATACATCATTCTATTGAAAGGGATTGTGAGTGGGATAATTTCCTTTGCCCAAAGGCTGATTCCCCGACTCTTTTAAACATTATTCAAAATATTAGACATCCAGACCCGTTCAAAAATCACCTCGCTTGATTGATCAATCTGTCCGTCAAGGAAATGGAGATAGAGTTGCCAACACCGTGATCAATGAATGACGTAAGTGCAATAGACGCTTGGGAACACTTTTATTCCCTTGCTCCTCCCCTGGGAATCCACCATTCATCTTCGGCCACAGATTGCCAAAACCCCTAAGAAAGGATATATCCATTTTCGTTTTTCCACTTTTTTGCTTTCCTTCCTTCCCAAGATATTTATTGTTCGACCACATGATTGACACCAGTCCATTACAGCCCATCTCGTGGACTCTAATTCAATTTTGTTCTTTACATGACAGGCTTTCAAAGATTCAAGATGCTAGCTGGCTTGCCAGTCCACATCCATCAAGACAATGATAATTACAAGCTGGCTCAGAAAGTGGATTCCCACACTTTGTGATTCCTGGGAGAGCTCTTGAGAGTTGTCACCTCGAATTCGAAGATGTCTTGTCTTGATGTGGGATTTCACGGATGCCACCATCACCAAACTGGCCAACCCACCAAGCCCAATACACACGTAGACCGACTGAAAGTGAGATAGAAGAAAGAAAGAGTAAGGGAGAGAGAGAAGGAGAGAGATGCTTGTCGATTGACCACCATTCACCCATAAGGCGAGAGAATTGGAGACCTTCACTCACACTTGAGAGGAGAGGGAGCGATGGAGCGATGAGAATTGGAAGTCAGTCCGATGCTCATTTTCCCACATCACTAGTGAGAATTTCGTTACATGAGCGAGGTTAGCATGAATGGCTAGTCCATCTTCTTGTTTGACAATGGCTGGTGAGTGCGAGTCAATTGAAACATTTGGACTCTTTTGTCATTCGTGTTACTTCTTACGTACGTACGTCCTTCTCTACGAGGACGAGATCTGCTGCCAATCGTCTTGGAAGATCAGGAGTGGATTTGCATATTTGGGCAGAACGCTTCATCATAATCTAATCTCGATTTTGAAGAGGAAGCCTTTTTGGTCACAGCTCTGATGGAGATATTCCTTGATGAGATGATTTAATATGCATTCCAGCCTAGCTGGGTTTTCATCAAGTGTCAACTGTTTTGGCATTGGGCATCATTCAGGGCGGATTTCGCAGAGCGATAACACCATTCAATCAACGAACATATTTTGGACTAAAGAGGATATCTGATGTCTAGGAATGTTCCTCAAATCTTTTACATTCAGCCTCATTAAATTGTCAAAGGTGGTTTAACGAAAGCCCCCATGAAACCCGAGTTTGTGGTGTCTTTGTACTTAACGGCAAAACCTGTGCCACAATCGACCACAACTGCTCGGATTTGTCTCAACAATGGACCACCGAGTTTGAACACGGGTACGGATTCCCTGTTTCTTCCTATCCACGAACATAGTTCTTTAGTATGACGTACTTCAGCCACTCTGAAATACTTTCCTATGTGAACTTGAAATACATTCACATTGCATGATTGCTTTCATGTCTAAGTATTGGAATGTTTTCTTATGTTCTTTAAATCTCAATTGATATATCTCTTTAAAAAAATATATCTACCAAATGCGGCATTAGAAACGGAATACCTAACTTTATATCATTTATTGGAATGGCGAAGATTCCCAACTGGTTTTCAAGGACTGTAACCGAGAGAAGTAAACTTTTAAGTAGAGGGGGGAAAGCTAATCTTTTGTACGTAAGCTTGATTTTGTTTGGGTGAATCTGCCGGGAATGGTTTGCTCTTAAGAGGTCAATTGAGCGGATTGCCGTGGAACCTGATCTCGGGTCAATTTGAAAATAAATCTCTTGATGGCGTAAAATTATCCAATGGCTTCTTCTTCGTCTTCTTCTTCTTACCCGTGGTTAATGATGATCACCGATAAAAACTCCCGGATAAAATGATTTGTGATCCCAAACTCCGAGATGCTTCTGTCGTTGGTGAGATTTATGAACCGAGAATTTACTGGCAGTGAGTGTGCATCAGAATTATCCGATCACAAAGGTGACAGATAACACATCCCTCATTAGTGAAGGCCGGTCGTTAGCCCTCTCATGAAAGGGTAAATTAAGATACCAGCCAAAAATCTGTGCAGTCTCAAGCTTTATCTCGATTCTCATTCGTCCTTGAACGAGAAGAGACGTCATATCAAATCTCCGTTGAACAGAGCTTTCCCCCGGGTCAAATTTCACGACCATCTTCCAAGTACAGTACACTACGTCAATACATCTCGTAATTCTCCTATTTGGAAAGGGGAAATTTTTAATCACGAAGAAGAAAAAAAGTATAGCTAAGCCCTTTAGGGCTAAGCAGAAACATTCATATTTTTGAGGGTGAACAAAAAATGGGTTTCCCACACGTTCGAACTCTTTCATTCAAGAGCTAGCTGGCCAGTCAGCCAGTCGACCAACCAACCAGTCGGATGGTAATTTCAACACCATTCATTCTTCACGCTCAACAGGTTCACTCTCGAGATCCAGCAAACTTGGCCCAAGATGCTGGCAACAATATCATCGTCTTGGGATTGGCTTGGGTCTCATTAATAAGAGAAAGAGGCATTCATGTTTTTTCGAGATCAAGAGGTCTGTCTGTCCGTTCATATTCAGTAGCCGTAAAATACCTATAATCAGACCAGGTGGCTATGATAAATGACTGTGGAAACCAATTTGAAATCTCCGTGAAATCCTAGATGCTACCTGAGAGCAACCAACAAAGAACGAGACTTTCCGAGCACGTCTTCGTGTTCTCTTTCGAGCCTCTGAGGGAATACTTAATCCATTTTGGAATTAAAACACGAAATAAATTGGAAAGCTGTTCCACTTCCAATGGCATTACATTCTATTCTTGGGGAAAACAGTTTGCCATAACTTTCAGAAAGCCCTTTATATATTTCTTGACATCTATTGTATCGATGGAAACGAGAAAATAGTTGAAGTGATTTACTACGTTATTTCACCAATAATAGTTTATATCTAATTATAAACTTAATAAAAAATTAGTATTAAAAAAGTCCAATGATTTATTGAAATATAACTCACACATAATTTGAAATGAGAAAAACATAAATGTCCAGTAAATTGAGCCTTTCCCGCCTTCAGTCTTCCATGAGATTTCCAATGTGTGAGAAGAAGCTCTTCGCGTGTGTGCGTTCATATGTACGTACGTACGGACGTACGAACGAACGAACGATCGTGTGTATGCATGAACACGTACCTGGCATTGGGCTCAAGTTGAGTGTGCTTGGGAAAAAATGAGCCCCAAAACAACGGGTAGCACTCTCTCTCACACACTCACATCCATCCACGCATGATTCCCAATGAAAAATATCTTTTCTGGTAGCGGACTTTCAGCCAAGAAGATGGCCATGGTCGCCGCCGTGGTCCTCCTCCTCCTCCTCATTCTCTTTCTCCTCATGATCATGGTGCTGTGGATGATGATGATCATCATCATCATGATCGTCTTGGTGAACGAGCTGGCCAATGCCAACATAGGTTACTTATTATAGATGGAGCACGCTGAAAGACGTAGGTACAGTTTGTACAATGAACAAGAGCTGTTAGAGGTGGGCATCGCCAAAAGAGGTCGTGAGACCAAGCCATCGTCTCTTGACCTTATGATCCCGCATTAAAGACAAGAGAGAGACGACGACCACGACCACGATGTATGAAAGCCAATTTCATGGGTTGGCAGATATCCGTAAAATTGGGCGGCAACCCGGGCACCATTCTTACATTATTATTGATAATGAAAGCGATATTTGGATTGCTCCACTCTCCAACCTCGAGATCACTCTCAGGTTCTCGAGCATATGGAATGTTGACTTTTATGGTGACTTGGTGAAGATCGGTAAGATCGGCAAATTGGAGGCCGTTCTCGCCAATTATTGAATTGTCTATATGCTTCCTTTCATAATTTTTCCAATAATGAAAGAGTGAGTTGTGTGCGTTATATCTATGCTCAGAGATAAGTTCCAGGGTGCATAGGTAGCAGATCGCAGGTGTTTGAGGGTCGCTCTTGTCTGGGACGAGGGTCATAAACCATTACTTCTTTCGTCTCAAAAGAGCTGCCGAAACATTCTTGAGGGATCACTCCAGTGGTTTGGAAGATCTAACAAAAGAATGAGTTTTGTGGTGCGATGCCCAGCATAGATATGCCTCATTACTAAGTGGACCACATTCACACAGGGATTGAAACAGTCAATTCATTTGAGCGCCATTTGTCGAACAAACGTCGTCTGATTTGTTCTGTGATTCCAGAAATTGGATTCCTTTGTAATCATCACGTGAATGTGGAACCTCTGCCACTGAGAATACCAACCATGAACAGGGCAGAATACTGTAGAGCAGGCAGAGAGAGAGAGAGAGAGGGAGGGAGAGAAAACGGAGAATTGAACCAACAGAAGCCAGCTAATTTGAAAGGGCATCACCACGTGACCTTTTGCATCTGGTTCTCGAAGTCATTCAAACACTGACGAGGTTCTTGAAACATCCACTTGAAGTCTTTCGGTGAAGCTTGGTCTCAGAGTGAAGCAATTTTTTCTCAGTAATCACGAGAAGTGTTTTAACTTTCCAGTTTACATGTGCCAGGCTTGAAGTCATCGCCATTAGGTTTCCAGTTAAAGAGAAAGAGGCACAAAGTCAAAGAGGATCGAGGAGAGTTGGCTATTCAGTTCGTTCTGGCGTTGCAAACGGAGCATGTAATCTCATTTACCTGAAGATCATGAGAAGCTCATTCATATTGGAATTTTCCCATGCATGCACTAACCGAGATCTCTTGTGCTACTTGTTGGAGATTATCTCTAGAGCATGCAAGTTCTTGCTTGATATACTGCTGTACGTCCTCGAGTTCTTATCAGATGCACATTTTGTTACCGGACGTTAAGAAAAGGTTCAGAAATCCGACCCAAGATTTGAGAGACGCCACTATCCCATCATGTATGACCCACACATGTGATTTCAAAAAATGATGAGTTCTGCATAGTTTAAATTCAGATCATGAAGCCTTCTTGGTTCTCAGTCTCGAGCGAAAGAGGACAGAGAGAAAGAAAGAAAATAAATTCCTTTCTTATCACTTGCCGTTTTCCACGCTTCGGAAGAGGTTGCTCGTATGACTACAAAATCGTAGCACAGGGTGCGTCGTCAACCCCCGAACGAAATTAAATTGCAGAATGCATTTTTCGACACAAAGTCTAAATTTGTTGCAGTTTGTGTGCGTTTATCTACCTGATGATTATTTTGTAAATGTCTATGCTAAACAAACTTTGGTATTTTTAAAATTAAAAACATAGTCAGTTTATGTAGTGAAATTATTGTGAACGAAAGGGAGATTTATTCACATTGGTAAAGCAAACCTTCTGGTTGCTTTCGGTAAATTGTCTTTTAAAAATAGTGATGTACCCAATTGAAATAGAAACTTGGATGACACTAGCCATGAGACTTATGTATGAGCTCTTTGAAAAATTCAGAGGAGGAGAAGTTTGTCCTGTTTTTTTTGCCTAAATTTTTGAACCCAGGGTTTATTTGTCGAGTTGAAAGTAGAAAGATGGCTACTATCTAACATCAAAGCTAACCCACGTAATGGAAATCATGTTTGAGACAAATAATGGTTGCCCTCTTTATTCTACTTACTCGTCCATATTCCTTGATTTAGTATTCACAAAGGAACATGACTATTTTTTTCCTTCATGTTAGTAAAAGTAAAAACAGAGTTAAAAATCGAACCTTCTCCGTCATTGCTCGTTGAAGTCACCTAATATTTTCAATTCAATATTATCTTTTGGGAGGCGAATAGCAACGAATTTTCATTCTTCAGGTTATTTTGCGTTTTTCTTGTCCACCCGGTAGTTCAAGTCTTTCCATGGTAGCACCAACAGCCAAGTGCTCCTTCGTTTTCGTTTTTCTCACCGAGTCAAGCACAAAAGTCGAACAAAGAGATGAGTTGTTTGGATTCCTGACTCCATTTCCCGAAGATTGTAAGGAATTCCTGCAATTTTGGAGCTGGACTCACTCCAGAATACTCGCGAGCCATTCAAGACAAACGACAATGACGATAACGTTTATAACCAATAGCTTCAACCTGGCCAAGTGACATTAGTTGTTGGTCGCTCAAAGTCGCCAGTCTTTTGACGGATGGTTCCACACGCAACAGTTGTCAGTCAGTCCTCAGAAAGCAACCTCGATCAAGAGGGGGGGGGGGACTTTGGACTAATCCACTTATGAGCTGGAAACCCGCAGGGAAATCACTCAAGGAGAAGAACTTTGAAGAAGCGTGGAAAAAGATCCTTCAATAGATTAACATGCCTTAGCAAAAATACTGATAAGGAATCGCCTACCTGCTATATGTTTCCTTGAACGGAAGGACAAGAGTCTTGGGTCCATCATTCAGTGTTTGATTGGAGAGGAACAAGATAAAGAAGTGTCATTCGTTCTAGCCCCGGGTTTCTAGTGTGAATCCCATCCTTCAATGGCATCTCCCGTTTGAGGAAGCCTTTTGACATTCCGTTCAATTGCTCTTTGGCATGTTGTGGCAAAGACACGACTTTGGCGGACAGATTTCCTGAATCCTGGGGACGAGAGGAAAGCATGCTTTTATGATGTTTTGTGGCCATTTCTCACCTAACCAAAATACCTTTGAGTCAGGCTTACTCGTATGAAAGATGCCGCAGTAGAGAGCGAGAAAAGAGGGGAAAAAGCCAAATATTTTGTCAGCATCCCACCTGAAAATGGCGGATGATAAATAATATTTCCCACTTTTCAACTGACACTTGTGTCGGCAAGCAACCTTTTTGCGACGGAAGTTGCCAGCAACAAGTTCGTTTGAGAATGGAATGAGTTCCAAAAACATCCCAAAAGGACGGACCAACCGCTCGCTCTCACACCACACACAGAATTAGTGTTGCTGTTGTTGTTCCAACTAGTTGAAGTGGTGTTATGATTTTGATTTTTTGCCTCCCCGACGTGGTGGACGTGGCCCATTATGTCAAACATGCCTGGAACGCCCACACTAAAACGGATTTCTTTTCACATCAACCATCAACCACAGTTCAAATGGTTTATGGGTCTCAAAATACCAAAGTGAATGGTGATGGCATGTCCAGAGTCCTCATGCTAAAAAGAACTGGTTGTTGAAGCTATCATTGGTGCTACGTATTATTGTGCCAGACCAAACCTTCGTTCACTTGGCCTCTTCCATCGTGAAGCTAACAAAATCGACACTCGGTCGAGGGTAGTTACGAGGCCGCACAAATTGAAATTATGGTAAAGGCCTCTGGAATATTTGATCGTGAGGAGATCAAAATACAAGACTCGATGATTTGGATTAAAATATGTACATATTTGATCACAGATCGCTTGGATCTTACCAGACAGGGAGGGTAAATTTGTTGTAGTGCTTACATATGATCATCTCACCCCTGGGGGATTTCTTCACACTTGACATGGCCAATTAAGCATGCTTCCTGGCAGGTTTCCCTCCAAGTGGCGTGAGAAACAGTTACCGCATGTCGATGCCACATCAGCATGCCTACTTAGTGGTTGTTATAGATGGGTTTAGTTAAATAAATAAAAGACCAAGTAATGTACCGCTTGACGCATCTCCAAAGACCCAAATGAGGACATGCACTAAACCTGATGGTACATGTAAAATGTAATATTTTTAGACCTTAACGAAAAAGATCGTTTGAGGTAAATATTGGGCTTGAATCACCTTAAACTATTTTTTGACTTCAAAAGTGGCTAAAAGCCAGTTTGTTTACCCCGGGTGTTATTATTGGCAAATTTTCTTTTCGGTGGTAAATTTTCATGTTACGTTGTATTGCATTGTCCAAGGAGTTCCAGGGTTGTGATATCGACAATAATAATGTAAAATAGAGAGCAATGATTATTCACGACTTTACAATCCGAACAAAATTGGACAATAAGATTTTAGGAACCAAGCAAATATTCAAGCATGAAATAAGAATGTTCGATAAAAGAATAACTTTTGAAATAAGCATATTCTGCGCTGACCAAAACTAGGAAACTTGACCAAATCATACTCTCCGTGCACATCGTCTTAGTATTATCAAAATAGCTATTCTCAAGTAAAGTCTCAGTTTATGAGCTGCGTTTCAAAGACACCTACACGTGAACTGAAGACTAAGACTAAAGATTACGCAGGGCATGGATATTTTGGCCATACTTTGGTAAACTCAAAATATTTGAGTTAGTACAGTTAATATCCGAACTAAAACATTTAAGAAAACGCTTGCAGCTAACGGGCAAAATTCAAATCACACTTTGACAGAACATGTTGAGTGTTTTGCCCATCAGTTTTGGCATGATTGTTTGCGCTCATTGTTCGGTTTATTGCTTGCAATCTTCGTTTGGTCGGTAGCCTTCTTTCTCTGTGACGCTCTGACAGAGCTGACTGAACCTTGCTGGATGGAAGAGTGAATAAGAGAAAATGAAAAGTCAAAGCAGCAGCGGCTCGAGAGATGAAGCGAGAAGTTGGATGTGGGAGATGATGCGAGTGCCACCAGAAGTCAAATGTCATGCTGAGATGACCATTACTCAGTTTCTCACGTTCGCATTTCAAATTCAAACAAGCTTCTCTGGACGAGAGGTGAGCCGACCGACCACGACCCACCTCTGTGGAAGACGAAAGCCGATCCTCCCAAGCCATAAAGCCACAGGTACACTCATATCCTGTTTCACAATTGGATACACACTCGGTTCTCTTCCTCTCTTTAATGTACAGACTTCAAGCACTATTGTGGTGAGGTAAAGTATATTATGCATGATTTAGCACTAGCTAATAATGTTCGTGGAACTCAAGGTGCTCCGTTGTGTCGTACTAGATTGAAAGAGGTGCGAGAATGAAGCCCTGGAGAACGTCGTGACAGACTTGGATGGCGTGAGAATGCGGAATTGGTCGTTTCAACCTCATAATCATGACAAGATTCAAAGACGCATCATCACACATGTACATTCACTCACTGGACACCACATTGGACATGTCTTCAGCATTGTCATTTTCTACCGGCATGAACCCTCAATGAAGGCTTGTAATAAATTTGCAGTCATCCCTTTTCTTCAAACGAGAGTGACTTTCCGGTGCTGGGTTGGAGTTGTTAGGTTAGACCTCTAGTCAAGCAAGCAAGCAAGCAAGCAAGCAAGCAAGCACCCTGAGGAATTGAAGCAGCACCAAAAGTAGTAGTTGTGATGCTCAGGCATTGTAATATCCAATCAAGGATGGATCCACTCCTCCTTCGTCTTCACTAAACAAGCGTGAGAAAATATTAGCACCTGAAAACTGAACAAGAAGTCTGTTTATTTACATTTGACAAAGCCATATTCGTGGGGGTTTATCTTGAAGAAGGTGTCCCGCAAAAGAAAGAGCCATGGAAAGAACGAGACGCAAAGTCACACACACAAAGATAGACAGATTCCATCCAAGCAACATTTATCGGAGCTGGGGATCAAAATCTCCCACTGAGAAGCCCAAGCTCCGACGCCCCAGTGAAATCCAAAGCTACCGTACGTACGCGAATGTCAAGAATATCAATCAAGAACTGCTCTCGAGACGGATGCCGCCAAACCTCGAGGCTCTTTTGGCCGAACGCTAAATGCACGGCTTAGGATCCAGCATGCATGTACCGTAGTTGTTGTTGTTGCTGTTGTTGTTGTTGTTGTTGTTGTTGTTGTTGTGGTAGGTAGTGGAAAGCGTTTGGTTCGGAGTTCGCTTGTTCGGATACGTGTTTCCATATCACGTCAATGGTCTCCGGATTTGATGACGTGCCGTACTTCAGACATATAAGAGATGCTTGAAACAATGGTTGAATGGAAAGGATAGCATAAGTTGAGGTGGTAGTAACAATGAGATAAGGCTCACACGAAGCGGATTACGGGCTGCTGTTGAATCTGTGTTTTTGCTGCTTCACCGCCTCATGAAGCGAGGCTTAGTGTTTAGGCCTTCTTGATTATCTGTCTTGAGTGGACATTATCAAGATTACGAATAGGACTTGCTCACTTTATCAAGCGGACTTCCTTCATCTCCATTATGAACCAACTAACAGACACACATCTCGCATCACAAGACGACCAACGAGGCAACCAAGCAAACCGGGCAACCAGCATCCTCAGCATGAGCACCAGGGAAAAGACCCATAGTGAGAAAATGAAATGTCATAAGTCTTCATTTTCTCTCGTAGTCTAATCTCCACATGATTCCGGCCAAGAACAATTTATGAACTTGAATATGTCGTCCAAGAGAGTACTTTTCAGTTGAGCCTATTTCAGTCAATCCAAGCGCAGGTTTTTCGATCCAAGATGGAAGTGTACGTGTGAGCATTTTGAAATGATCATGGCCAAGGCCCCGTAATTAAACTGACACGGCAAGTCTTGAGGACTTTCTCGAGCCTATAAATCATCGGGCTGAACGATATTATTATTGGCGAGCGAATTGGGTAATGCCGCAGTTGGCGCTGCTCCAGCACCATCACTACTAACAAGCATGATGGAATACCCAAATCTCAACTTACTCGCTAGCTGACCCTCTTGAAGCGAGCAAAAGCTCACTTGATTGTGCCAAAAAAGGGGCCCTGGTACTAATGATTATCCCGGGTACGCATTCGACATTGGACAGTAATGGCGAGACTTGAGCATTGTTCAATTATCCACTTGGTACACGTAGGGATGGGAATCAAAGGTTCCTTCTTGGCCAATGGTGTTAAAAAATCATAGAAATTGCGTGGAATTGCTTTTCGAGAACGGACTTTTTTATTCAACTTTAAAAAGCAAAGTCACGAATGCGTTTCACGAAGATCCTGGTTTACCCAACGAGTGTGTGCGTGTCAATGGTCTTGTTAACATGTTCAAGTGAGGTGCTGAACCTCGACGAGAATTTGACTAGGCGATTGGTACTACACTCAAGTGTGAGGATAGTGATGCTAGGGCTTGAATTCAAACGATTACTGGAAATTTACTGCAATGAATGCGTGGAGCAATGGCATGTTTGCATTGTGTAGGATGTTCAAATTTAGCACCATTTATAAAAGCGAAATTCACGAATCGTTCATGTTCATCTCAAGGATTCATTTGGTTACTGCATCGGTTCTTTCTATTCCAGATTTGAACAAAGAGAAGTGGCGTTTTTATTGACTGAACCTGGAAATTCTTGGAGCTTGTCGTAGATTTTGACGGGTCATCATTTTGCTAATGATCCTTGGGGGTTTCGTGACGGTGATATTGTGGGAAATCCATTTGATTGAGGAGTGAACAATTAAAATACCGAGATCTCGTGATCATGAGGAGTTTACTTTGTCGTCATCATCATCAATGTCGCTCCGCCCTTGATGAAATGAAAGCCCTTTTCACACCTCCCTCGAAATCGTGGACACGCCCACCTTTCAATCGAAACACATCGTGGAAGAATTTTCTCATGACACGAAACACTCCCGATGGTTTTGCGCCGGCTTCCCCGCTCTCCAGAATGGATGGTGCTAGAACGGTTCAAGAGTCGAGAGAGACACCTCGGATTTCCCAATTCCCACCACCCTTTCAAAGCTTGTTAGCCATTGTTGGACAAAGTCAGCAAGCAGACTCTTGACTTGATCTTGATCTCATTCAAGCTACTTTTAGTGCTTCTTCTGTCTGTCCAGCCAGCCATTGGAAGGAAATCATCGCATCACCACTCTGCTACCTAGTTCTGCCTTGTCTTGATCGGCTTCAAAGTGGAGGAGAAATCTCATCAATATTCCTTTATGGTCTCCCCAGAACACAAGTTCGAAAAAGAAAGAAAGAGGAGACGAAAAAGTGAATCAGATCCCTTGAAACGGCCAGTCAGGTTCACACTGCCGATCAACCCAGGTTAAGATACTCTGAGGATGAAACTTCTTGGAAAACTGTTGTTTATACATGTACTCGTCCTTGGATACACCGTCTTTTCCTTTTAAATATTACAGTAGTATCAAATTTTCATCCAATTTGAGGGTATTACTGGCATGTCCGAAGAGCAAACACTTCGTACCTTCCAAATGCCCAACGTCCGCCCGACCTTAATACAGTCAAGCTTCAGTGGGATGCGGCAAAAGGCCCTTCGCTCAATAATAACCTGTAAAAATCTATAGGTTTCATCGAAATCGTGGTCGAGTCCAACAACACCTGACGAAAGAGCAAAGAGCTTAACCTTATAGTAGCAGTAAGTAAGTGCCACTAGTTGGTTGACTAGCACCTCGTCAGACTTTGGTTGTGCCAGTGCAGTATCTCAGGTAGGGCAATTGAAAAAAAGCGTGGGAAAGGCATCACTCCTTCACAAAACTAGAGACAAGCCAAGAGATTTTCATTCAGATTCCCTGCATGTCGGACAAGCCAGAAGCTCCTATTTCTCGTCTCCTCTCTTTCTCTCTCTGGTTCTGGCTACTGCATTAGGAAGCACTGGTAATCTTCGCCAGACGCGCGGTTCGAATCCAACGAGCATGCTGACTTAACCCACTGTCTGCCACTTCATTTCGGACGATGGGATGGATGGATGGAGGGATCTCGCTTTTTGCCAGTGATTCTTCGGGTCTTTTGCTCCGTGTGAGCACATTGAAACTCATGCCAAGTTGAACGAGCTAATCCGGCTTGAACCTGTCTCAATCGTGTCGAGATAAATGTGGTTTTCAACTCCAGAGGAAAGATCACACCAATCAAACCTCACGACTGAAGCTGCAAATCTGCCCTTCCACTCTGTCTACATCATGGCTCTGTGTGTACAAGTGTTTCTACAATTATGAGACCATCTGGAAATCCAAATACGGGTGTTTCCATCTTGATTGGCCTCCTCGAAAAAACGACCCTCTAAATCATCACATAAGCCATTTTGAATTCGACGGGTACTGCTTATGAGTAGATTTGAGCGTAACCATTTATGCCACGGTGAAGAAGCTGCACATTGATCCCAAAGGAGGCCAACTAGGTACGTTGCTTGCAAGCAATGTAGCTCTTTGATCATCTTGAACCAGCTCAATCACCCTCTTTGTCGAGAGTCTCACGCTTAATTCGCCTCATTTGAGTCGTGGTTGGAGTGGTAGCTAGTTTTCTATTCTAAATAGCCCTGCCTTATCTTTCTTCTCTCGCTTGATATTCTCGTCCAATGCTCGACAGGTCTTGCGATTGTCAAGACACATGCAATGGGTAGCGCCTGAGCGCGATAAACAGCGACGAAAATTTAGGACCCGAGGCCAAAAGTGAGCTTGGAAGCATGGGAATCAGCAATGAGCGGTGTCGCTGTGCGTAGATGATAAAGGGAGAAACCACGAGCATCCATCGACTTTGCACGTTTTCGTCGCACAACGCTCAAATATTGAAGTTTAAAGGGAACGAACGGCATGCTCTCGTTCAAATCACCAAAGCAACAGAAATTGCACTGAGTAGGAATGGCGACAAAATAACGGCTTCCTCACAATCAACACTCTAGGGCCAGGAAATTTTCCTACAAGTGGTCCGTTTTTCCTGCATATTAGCACCGCTAACGTCCCATGGATTCCCGTCCCGTTGAGATGAAAGCTTTTTCCTCTACTGCCCTACAAATGTCACTCAACCGTCCAAACCCAATTCATAGGTACTTGAGCTCGGCCCAAGGCGTTTGGGAGGGAGCACTGGGAAGGAAATCAAATCTCTGATCTGAACACACTATTAAGGTAGCTTAAACATTGAACATGTGGAGGAGATCTGATGCCCGAAAGAGATAAGTTTCGCGATAGCAATTTGGGCTGTTGAATTATGAACCCAGTTGGCTTAGCTTCATTAGCTCTTCACTCACTCACTCACTTGCCCACTGGGAGCAGTCAGTCACTGGCCGAGTTTTGTGAGGCCAGTGGCCATTGGAGGTATTAGAGGCGTCTTCGTGGCTCTCGATTGCCCTCGAGGTTGATGGGAGAAAGAAATCCTGCCATGATTTTAATTGTTTCGGGGCTTTTCAAAGGTGCGAACGGTACGTACGAACATCAGCCAGACTTTTCACACGGAACTAGGGATTCTCGGGGTGGAATTTAAATGTCCTCAAGTCCTTTCCATCACCGCTGGAAATCTTCCTTACCTGTTGCGCTTCGATCTTCCTTCTCATTCAACTCACTCGTTCTCAATCATCGACGCCAAGGCATAGAACTACGCTGAAAATTAGCTTGGAGTTTCCTGGTCGAGTTGGTTGGTCTTGAGGTTTTTTGCTTGTATGTACTGTAGTGGTGTGTAATTGGATGTTATGCCATTTCTTTTCGAATGGATGCTTTATAACTTTGTTCCCAGACTTGGGTGGTACGATCCATGGCAAAAGAGATCTGCCAGTGATTGCGTTGCTGGTTTTCATCACTTGAACCCCAATTTAGCTTCCAAGCTGTGTTTGAAGGTAACAATTTGACCCTTTTGGGGTTCCATTCAGGACCACTTATCTCTCCTTTGGATAGACTACGGCGAGCGGGGAACTTCTCATCAGAGCAACATAGGATGGAAGAAGGGCAGAGGGACTGAGGGATGCCTTGAAAGAGCACTTGAAGGGCTCAAAATTGAAAATGTGATTCAACATCACCACTCACCACCCTTATCTTGACTTGGGCAAAAAAGCATGCTTGCTTCTCACTGTCCTTCTCGACATAATGGTCCGTAATTTTGGACATTACTCCACATAATCGAGAGCAATTTTTCGTCTTGGGTTTTGCGAATATTCCGAGCATTTGGGAAATGATATGATCGTATGTAATTGAAAGAAAGGAAACCAATCCTTGAGATTCCTCTGACACTCGCTTTATGAGCTCAGAGAAAGATGACGTGGTCCATCTATTCAACGTGTCGGGATGGACTTTCGGGTTAGGTCAAGGTAGCTGGAATTGGATGGTTCGTGGTCAAAACAATGAACTCCGATGTCCGAGATGAGATGTGGATCTATGTCTTGGCTTGGTTTGGCTGCGGTCACATTGCTTATGTAGCTCCTCTACTATGAATGAGAATGAGAAAAAACGTTTCTCATACATCCACTTCACAGAGTTCAAGACCTTGGGGGAAATAGGCTTCTGATACAGTGGCAATTACTTTTGAACCCTCTCACTGCACTGTTTTGGTCAAGCTTTTGGTTGGAGTTATGTTTCTCCGTAACACAATTGAAAGAAGTCGAAACAAGATCATGGACAAGTAATGCCACTGTCTCCATTGAAAACAGCGTATTGTCTAATGTGACGGTCTCTTTATTTTCCATGGTTTTAGTCAGTGTGCATGTGAATGGCGTGACGCCCGACCATTTCAGACGGGATAAAGTGCAGCACTTCTTGACCCTTTCTCACGGAATGCAGAATAGTACCAAGGCGAAGTCTTCGTTCCACCCTGCTTATTGGAATGGCAAGTTCCAAATGGTTTTGAGTGTTGGACTGACAGGAGAAACTAGAATTCGATTTCATGTTGCCAAATCATTCTCTATTATTTCATTCAGACAATACGATACGAATGTCAGTTAATGGAAGCAGTCTTAAAAGAAGATGCAGCAACGATCGATTCCTCTGTGGATCCAAATTGCCTTCGAAAAGGAATACCACTTGGGAAAATCGATTTGAAACAACCCATCCCTCCATGCAGATCCAGCAGAATCAATTCAGCGGAGACACTAAAAAGGTTCAACACTGCATTGGAAATAAAATAAAAAATTGCAACCAAATACAGAAGTACCAAAAGAGATAAAACCAGACTGTTTTTGTCAAAGTGCGTCTGATAACGGACAACCAGCCATTTTCAGGCTATCATTTAGGTATATATATCATATATTCAAATCGGCTTATGATTATTAATGTTGCAATTGCATGCGTCAGTATTATGCTAGTTCTAACCACCAACAACTAAGTTCTACAGTGTTCCTGTCGTGGTGAGAAAGAAGCACATCATTTCCAGCTTGTGAATGCATCTTGGAGCCCTCAAAACACGGTCTTTATCTTCGTGGAAGGCGATAAAAAACTTTGATAAGATGTTCTTGGGTCAAACGAGAAGCGAGTTTCGGTAGAATGAGTGCAAGGTGAAGAAGGGGCAGAAAATGAATGAAATTTTGAGGGTAAGAGGTGAGAGATTGGAATAATAACGCATGAGAAGTGGTACAGAGGCCATTTCATCCCCTAGACGGGCCAAGTTCATTAAAACAATATGGGCTTTGACCACGAGAACAGACTGGAGAACTCGACCGACTAGCTAACTCAAACAAAGACTGAATTGGCTCGGATCAAAATTCACATTTTCTATTCTCCCACATTCTCACGATGAGACGAAGTCTTTTCGGATGGATGGATAAACGGCCGTGGTCAAGGTTATTGGCGACCCCCAATCTGCTCAAAACACACACACACACGCACACTAATTATTATTTTTTTTTGCTCATCCATTTTGGAACCATTTCAAAATGTGCTGATTTAAGGCTAGCCAAAACTCAGTCAGTGTCGCCATTCGGTTTCAAGTTTTTTGAAACGGAACAAATTGCTCTTTGGGAGAAAAACAAAGCCAAAGCCTGATATCAGAATATATCTTGATATAAGAAAGATAATTTTTGTTGATCGACAAAATTGATAGCCTGCTTTGATTGTAAATATTTCTATCCTCATGTGTTGATGGTTTCAGAGAAGCGAACATCTTCAAAATATCGCGTTACGGGTACGTAGCTTCAATTGGGATGTCAGTTTTCAGTGCTCTGTGGTGAGTTTGGGATCCCTGCTGACATACTGGAGATCTCTGTGAGTAGGCAAAAAGCGATGAGATGAAACGACGGTTCATCATATCTTCAGGTGGTGATGTTTTGACCTCCAAAATATGTTATTTTGAGGAGTCCGAATGGATAGATAATTATTGGTCACTACTAATAAGTGTCCTATACCGAGTTTCCAAGGCACAACCGGGCAAAAGCTGGGCTTGTCAGACAGAAGCATCGAGTAGCCCTGAAGGAAGGTCCTGAACTCATCCCGTGAGCAGCCATTGAGAGTCTAATTACAGGCTCGTTGGAACTGTTGGTGGTTCATGCATGGAGGGTCAAGATGAAATGACGAACGTTGAGGATGGACTTGACCTTGAACTGATCATTTAACGTCTCAATTTTCAGCACAAGGACAATGGAAGGACAACTTCAGCCACGAGAATTCGTTGGTCGTTTCCATCTTTCCAGTCCATGTGCCTCTCTCTCTGATCTGTCTTTCAACTTTGTCGATCTCTTCAAGTTGTTCTCATTGGACAAGCTTTGTCTACGTGGAGATGAAAACACAACTCACATCCCGAACACTCCTAGGAAAGTAGGCGGGAGTTAATCAAGGCACCCTTGCCAATTTGACCATTAGCCTCTCTGTCAGGTAAGCTGGGAAAAAACAGCCGAAGCATTCAAGCAACTTTGTTTTCAGTGATGGTGTGTGTTCATTGCCTTCTCTATTGTGTTCATGGGAGGTCTCCGCCAAATCTCGGACAAACATGAACACCGCCTAAGCAATGTGAAAGGCTAACAGGTTTTCTGCCAATTCCCACGTTGGCTCCAGAAACAATAACCAACAGTCAACGAGTTAAATGTTGCTCAATTCTCTGACATTTCACTCGTCCGTTCCTATCGTCAAAGATTAAATCGTAATGCAATCTAAAATTTGATCCTTGAATTGCAACCATTTTGGTACGCTGGAAAGACTCAAGAGATATCAATTATTCAGGATTTGATGGTGTCTAAACGACAACAATAAACAAAACTTCATTTTGATGTTCTTCGGTCATTGGAAAAACTACTCTTTACGGATCGAGTTGAGCCGGCGAACACTTGTCAAACGCTTTATTCACTTTATTGACGAATTCACTTAACTTTTGGGGGGAATCCTAACATTTGTGTCTTTGCCATATCAATGTCATAAACGTGCAATCTACATTGGTTTCATAATTTCACAATTCCGCTTAAGTGGGTTAAACATTAAAAATCCCATCCTTGTTTATGGTTTGTCACACCAATGATTTTTAATCTTCCGAGTTGATTCAGATTCGATGATTTTCCCGTCGTTCTCCTCCACTTGACCCTCGGGCCTGGAAACTGAACAAACTCCTCGTTCTCACCGGTATCAAGCAAAAATCTGTAGCCTGTGTGTGATTCGGGCATGGATATTGGTTACTGACAGACTTAATGCATGTTTGCCTCCAAGAGGTCCTGTGGTCTAGGGCGACAAGTGACAGAGAACAGCCAAGATGATAGGATAACTCGTTGGATTCACACCCAATGAAAGAAAAGCGCCAAAGTGCAAGGGGGCAGATTGATTCATGTACAGAGTGTTCAGGACAAACGATGAACCATTGAAAAAGGTCAAGCTATCCCAGCTTGCGACTTGCGAGACAAATGATTTCAGGTTTACGGCCAATGACAATTCCATGTGTTTGGGGCAAATTTATGGAGTCCCAACGAAACAAGTCGTCAAGCTGAATAGACTAATTGGCTATGGCACTAACTCAAAAAGAAGAAGCAATTTAAATTGAGAGAAGGATTTTTTATTCAAAGATTGAAAACATTGTGCCAGAAGGCAACTGACATGAAACATATCACAGATGAAGAAGGCTCGTCATAGTTGAATGAAGTCTCTACCACGGTCTCCAAGCTTTATCATCGAGGTCGCCGCAATTTGCCGGAATCTTGGGGGACGCCAGTGGTAGGTTGCCGTAATATGGACCAATGGCTTTCATAGGGGCTGGTCTGACGAGGCCCGGAAAGAAGGTGGAGGCAAAGTTGAAAGCAAGTCCAGATTCAGGCGTGTTGACCCGAGGTGGGCAATTATTGGCCAAAGCCGATGGAGGCAACGTCTCTAAAGATCGGATGTTGCTGCCCAAATGAGCAATTAACCTAGTTGACACCTGAAGATCGATGCCAGAGTTACCGGTAACGAACTTGGACACTTCATGGGCACAATGTGTGTAACCAGCTCGGAATTTCCCCACATATGTGGCCTCAGGGGTAAGGCCCAAAGCGTTTTGACGTTTGAGCTTTCGGAGATGTTTGACGGTGAGCTCAAGGACATCGGCCTTTTCCAGTTTCGAAATGGACTCGCCTTCGGCTTGAAGAGCACCCACCATAATGTCTTTGAGCTCATCAAGGCACCGATTGATCCGGGCCCGACGCTTGCGTTCCAATAGAGGCTTCATGACTTTCCGGTATTGATGTGTCCTCGACATTGGAGGCTGGCTCTGAAGACCATGATGACTCCCGAACTCCATTATGGCCATTTCAGGTGAAGACCCACTTTCTATTCCACTATCTGCTATCGAAATCATACCAGCAGTAGCTATGCGATGTTCACCATTGCTTCTTCAGTGAGTAAATGAGGATTGGTGAATCCATTAGAGCCCGAAAATGTTCACTCACTTGATGTGTGCCGTGGAATGTGCCTCCCTTCGCGATCGTTCGCCATCGTTGGTTCGTTCGTTCGCCTCTTCGTTCGTTTCGTTTGTCGAGTGCGGAGCGTGGGAACGAAAAATGAACCTGGCGCGAGTTGCGCACCTTGTCAAAGGCCAATGAGAAGGAGGAAGACTTGCAGCTTGTTGTTGGCACTTGGCACTCTTTCCTTCTCACTCGCGCCCCTCTTGCTCTCTTTCTTTCTTCGCTTCCTAGACCACTTGCCTCCATCCACACGGGTTAATCGACCAACGTTTCAACGTCTGCACGAGGTTGGCGACGGACTTGGCGGTCTAGGGCTCCATTAACGCAACCACGTAGAACAGCGAGTGTTCAAGAAAATGAAAAAGAAGCTCTCACAGAAGGAGGCCAAAATAAAGATTGGCGGCGTTCTTTGCCCTGGTCATCATCACCCCGAATATATCGTCATCCTGAATTTTGAGGCACACAGGGCAATGCATCTCGCTCGCTCTCTCCCTCGCTCCATGCATACCTATAAGGCAATCAAACCCTTAATCGTAGCTTCAAGCCTCGATATTCTGCTTCGATAATTGATATGAACTGGCAACCGAATTAATGTGTCAATTCTGACCGGGACGAAGACGATCGAGGTGGGATAGATGTTGTTATGGCTTTAATGATGATCAGAGCTTAAGGATTGGGGGGAAGACTTGAACCGTAAGAAAGAGAGGGATCTCCTCACTCAAAAATAATGGGCGACTCGCCAATTAAACTACAGAAATCATTCTTCGCCAAAATCATAGTTGACCTCTTGATGTGTGTATGTACTACATGAGAAGTTGTTTTTTTCTGGAAGAACATGATACCCATCACCTTTGATCACATCTCCAAAGGTTGAGCTTTGAAACTATTTGCATCAAATTACCCTTGCAAAAGAGAGCTCAATTTCCATAAGCATTCTTCTTTGTTCTCATCGAATTACCTTGTAATAAAAAGTGGCTTGAAAATGATCGCTCTTAACCTCGGAACCGCAAAAAGCCATCTCAAAGTAGTCCCTCTAAATAACGCATCAATATTCTTTTAAAGAATAACGCAAAAGATATGGGAGGATGAGAAATTTTTGGAGCATTTATTTACCATTCGCTTGAGGTCACTTCTCCGTCCAAATGGGCTCGAAGGCAATGAAGAAAAATCCACTTACCCTGAGGCTTCTTTTTGATTAGAAGTTCCCGGACAAGTTTGCCATGATCCGAAACCAATACCCCTAAATTGATATTAGCTCAAGGTCTGTGTATTCCGAAACTACCATCACTTTTAGCATTTGACACCACTGTCGTCATCGATCAACTCCCAAGCATTTCAATTTCTTGCCAGTCCATAGAGCAAATCAGGTCAACTTCGGTTGTCGCTTTGTCATGAGATGCGTTTCACGCAAACAGGACACTCAAAATTTTGATTCTGTGCCGGTAAGTTATGAACTATGGAAAAGCACGGATGAAGAGGGTACTTTAAACCCCATTTACAGGTTGTCAGCATGTCAAAAGCCTTCTACCAACGTTATTTATCGAGGTTTTCAGAAGTCTCTGGTGATATTCATAGTTTCATATACAAAAAAAGAACATCACGCATGTTAAGGGTGACTGGTAGCAGATTTCCATGGATTTCGCAGCGTACTTTGACTAATTCTGCAGTTACACGACACATTTTACCGCACGATCTGTGTCGCATCTTCGACCCACAATTTGAACAGCAACACAAAACTTCTAAAGAATACCAAACTTTGAGCGTCTTTGATACTGCAAAAAAAAATTCGCAAAATGTATTTTAAGTGTTATTTTTATTATTTTGAGCAATTTTGACATGAGCTCCAAAACTCAAATAAAAAAAATCATTTATTTTCACAATTTTGAAAAGCTATATGAAATCTTTAGGAATTTGTTTTTTTTTCACATAACTGTAGCGTTTTTCGGCTTTTTGGGATCAAAAATGGACCACTCAAAGTCAAGTAACTCAGCTGTTGATCAATGAATTTTCATTTTATTTGATTTCATAAGGTAAATAAATGGTCTCTAAATATGGGTTAAATAGTTTTTTAAAATGTGTTGGAATTAATAGGTTTTTGGGTATATAACTTTTTCCCTGGGCCTAAACTTATATAATATAATAAAAATAAAATTGCTCCCCATTGAATTGTGGGTCCAAAAAGTGCCATGATGTCTTTGGGTATTTTGATTCAAACCTAAAAAGCCATTTGGAACACCGTGCGACGGAATCAAATTCCTCGAAACTCCTTTCCCATCTTAGAGCTCACCGTCAGGGCTTCCACATAATGAAATTTTATTGACGCACGGAAACGTGTTGGAAGTTGCAAGATTGGTTAATCAATGAGCTATACTTATCAACGTCATATGATATGACTTCAATCATTACGCTTTTGTGGCTTTTCTTTTTTAAACAGACAAACCTTTCTGAAGAATTTGAAATGGCAATTCTGTTTCCTTTTGCTTGAGAGTCAAGTTTTAAGTTCATTATTGTTGAAGACATAGTCTAATTTGTATTTTGCTTGGTTTTCATTCTCATTTATTCTTATTTACTTTTTCAGTCATTGAAATTTTAATTTATGGGGCGCATAACCTCTGATTTTCAACCTAAATGGCAACACTGCTAGATGTCTTTCGAAAAACCAAGTTGACCAAATTTAATTCAACCTTGATGTGATCATAATCTAAAAATTAGATCAACCAACTATTTTTAAATTCTATTTGAGACACTAGCTTCTTTCTAAACTCGTTAATTGGATTGTTGAGTTAAAGTGAATGAATATTGTCTTATATTGAGATTTGTGTTTTTGGTCACGTCAAACTTTCTCATGACGTTATAGCACACAAACGTCACAAAATGTGCTTCACATTGCACAAAATTAGAGCATGTGTTTTGTAGCTCAAATGCAATGTGACTCACATATTTGCAGTCAAACTGCGATATAACATGTGTCGTGTAACTGCACCAAGCATAAAAGCTTGGAATTGCCACCTTCTTCAAAAATTTTTTTGCCGTTTTTGTCAATGTCAGAAGAATTTTTAAGTTCAATGGAATACTGACAGGCTGGTTCCTATGTTTAATGAGGGAATTGGAATTTGCGCTTTTATGATACTGTATTATAAAGGTACAAGTTCCCCAAGTATTTTTGTAAAATACTGAATGCTCGAATTTTTTAGCAATATTTCCATCTTTTTAAAGAAAGTAAAAATCTATGTAGCTCGATTTTAGTTTTGAGTGAAAGCGCCATTTCTGGTGAGAAATTATGATTCAAGTTGTGTCCAAAAGTGGCTGAAAGGCTGCTCCAGGACCTGCTTAAGAATTAGATTATCAGGTACTGTACGTCCTTCATAATAAATACATTCTCACTGAGAACGAGGTCAAAAACGTAAAAAGCGTCTTGGCTATTTTTACTAAACCCTCGATTGGGAGGTTGCGTGGTCTAATTTTACCTAACATTCCGAAATTTGTCGGAATGTCGAACTCGTGGGCAAATTGTTTTCGTAAGCCTGTCATGAAGTGTGAACCCTACACAAAGTGCTGGTTTGCTCCGACAACACTGTTGCCGCTGTTGCAACAAATGAGACAGTTAAATACTACCAATTGCAACCTTCCATCCAAGGCAATGTTATAGCGCTGTGGTAAAGAATCTGGCTCATGTACCAAAGATTGAGAGTTCGCGGCTCACCAAGGGTATGATTTTTTTTTTAATTTTAGGTTTGACCATTCATTTTTTATCATTACATTACATTTGGTTTACGTTAGGATTAAATTACTTTACGTTAAGTTAGGTTAGGTTAGGTAAGGTTAGGTTAGGTTTAGATGTGGAAAGGTTATTTTAATATATTACCTTTCAACTGTTCTTTAATAGAATATCCAATCCCATAACAATACACTGAATCTAAGGCGGGTTCATTCTTTTGCATTCTCGAGTTATAGTGAGCCGAACGCGCAGCTGTAGCAAACAAGCTGTCGGAGCAAACCAGCACTTTGTGTAGGGTTCACACTTCATGACAGGCTTACGAAAACAATTTGCCCACGAGTTCGACATTCCGACAAATTTCGGAATGTTAGGTAAAATTAGACCACGCAACCTCGCAATCGAGGGTTTAGTAAAAATAGCCAAGAATTAGACGACCCATTATAAATTTTTAAATCTCATCTAGACGACTTGCTATTCACTATGTGTGACCTGCCTTAAGTTCAGGGGCTTTATCGGGCAGCTAATTCCAACTCCCTTACAGACCAATGCTTTTATCAGACATGACTTTTCCCCACTCGGGTTTTACCTTTTTAAAACCTTTACATGGAATGACATTCTGTGTACCAGTTAAAATCGGTAAAAAATGCATACAAGAATTTTTAACCAGCGAGTTTGGGAAAAAGAGACTTTATAAAGTCAAAAGCTTTGGCAAATGCATGTGTAACTGATTTTAAAAATTTCCCAATTTGATTTTCCTAATGGTAAGGCCAATTGAAATCCTAAATAAATTGTTCATCCTATTATTTTGCGATTGCGCCCGTTTGGTTTTGATTACGTCCTCTTTATGGTTTACTACTAAATATATTATCATATGGTCAAATTACAGGGCATGCACAATGTTGTTGATATAAAAATGTGTTTTATACTATTTGAGTGATCACGTCACATTTTGGGATTTTTTAATGGCAATTGGTCAGATTTCGTTAACGTAATGATAATACCATTAACAGTGCTTTTAAAGAGTTATAAATTTCATAGCATTTCAGAAAAGAGTCCGAATTTTTTTGTTATTTGGCATCAATAAAATTTCAATTTTGTTCACAAATTGCAAACTAAAACGCGTTCTAAGTGCTCCAAATGAAAATTTATAAAGGAAAGTCAAAATGGTGGCATTCCGTTTTTCTTCGAGAACTTTTGTCATGAAATGTGTATCAAAAGATTAAAGTTGAAATAAAAGTTGAAAAACAAAACTGAAGAATTGACCATTTGAGGTATTCCTTGATGATTACTTCAGCATGATTGACTATTTATGTACATAAGGTTGTCAGTAAAAAGAAATTTGGCGAAAATCTGGCGATTTTTCAACTGAGGTGGCGAATTCTGGCGAATTTCGGTGGCAAATCCGACGATAAGAGCCGTCGAAGACCTGGCAACCCTGCTGCCTACTGTCCAAACAAACAAACATTCAAGGAACTCAAATCTGAAAAGAACAACCTAACCGTACGAAGGAAGACCAATACAACGGCGTAACCCCGCACTTATCGACAATGCGGGATTTTCCTCTAGGCCTCCGGGAGGTCATTCCCGACCAAACTGTGCCCGAAAAATCCATCCGAGATCTCATGACCCTCAACTCAGGTGATTAGTTCTTTATCCGTCTGGCTTCTCAGACCTAGAGTTCTAGGGACTCTACCACAGATGGACTCTACTCAA
Organism: Tigriopus japonicus; assembly: GCA_010645155.1. Classification (NCBI taxonomy): domain Eukaryota; kingdom Metazoa; phylum Arthropoda; class Copepoda; order Harpacticoida; family Harpacticidae; genus Tigriopus; species Tigriopus japonicus. Next base: position 11,727,232 of record CM021317.1, read on the forward strand.
ACCTAAGCTAAGACTGTAACGTTCAAAGATTGGCTAAGGAAGTAGTTGCGTGACCAAATAACATTGTTCCGATTAGAGGACACTTGACCTACATTTGAAGATAGGATAAGATGTTTTTTTCCAATGGGGAATAGTGATTGAAACTATCCAATCACTAATCAATTTCATGGTAAATTGCCAAAGTAGGTCTGTCAATTAGTCTTCCAACTCCTCCATTTTTCTGTTGAAAGCTATGAGGAAAAAAGCTTTGCTCTGGAGATGAACGCAAATGGCACACCTTGCTTTGTTAGACTTTGGATCAGGGGCGCTATCCAAAGGAAAGTTACTTCTTGCTTCGGCAAGATGGTTTACTTTGTGAGGGGCGATGGCAAACTTAAAGCTAGCAACCTCATGTGATGAAGATTGATAGAATGGGTTTTCCCATCAGTAATGGGGAATGCGGAAGGCTGCTTCAGGTGGGCGTTTTAAACCATACGCTAGCGGGATAACAGGGCCGTTGGCTGTGCTGGACCTGATTGATAACGTGCTCAGTTTATTCAAGTTTTGACGTGCCCATTGAATTATTTTTGTTTGCAGGAGGCACCGCCAGCACTTTGCAGGAGATTTCATTAGCCGAGGGTTCGGGTGGTTTCACGTACGTGGATGACGGTCGACCGTGGACCAAAAACCGCTTTTTAACTTGGCGGACTTGGCAAGATCGAATTGAATTGAAGGAATCCTCTTTAGACTGGGTCCTGCACGGTCAGCGGGTCAAGTATCGCTTCCAGGACACGCCTATCCTATCTGGAGGCGTGACGGTCCACGAGACGTTTCATGCGGTGGTGATTCTGATCCCGACCGTCAGTTCGGTCCACAAATTGGTGTTTCCCCATCCCAATCGGATCATGAAACAGAACGAGCATCTCCTCCAACATCAGCGAAATTCAGCATTTGAAGGCATACCCTCGATTTTTGCCGAGGCTACGCCCAACGTGGCCAAAGAGCATTCGCATGTCATCCAAAACACGGGCACATGTACGGAAAACGTCTGATTCGTTTGCTGGAATTGGAAAGGACATTGAGGTTTCTTGATCTTTTTTTGCAGCTCCCATGCCGCATCTGGCTGCTTCGCATCTCACCCAAAATGATGAGGCTGTTTTTGCCTTGGCCAATGCCGTGGGTCACATTCTCGTTGTTAAGTTGGGCAATGTCAAGGGTATGGTCACGGTCAATCCTCTGAAATCGGGATCATATTTGGGCCGACTTTGGGGAAACTTGGGCGGAATGCTCAGCTCAAATCGATCTACTGGTGAGGCTTCGGAAACGGTGGTCAGTTTGGCCGTCCATCCTTTGTACAATGATGTCTACATCTTTGGCTTGTGCAAAGATCACAAGATCCGCATGTGGTCATCCAGTAAGTTGCATTAAGATTTTCAAATTTCCGATCTTGTCTTGCTTACTTAATCATGGATTCATGAATAGGTTCATTGGATTGCGTCATGGTTGAGGATGTCCTAACTTACTCGGCGATTGATCCCAATCAAGTCCAACAAGGTTCTCAGACGCATTTCATGCGCAAAGTGGTGGATGTAACGAGTCGACGGTTTGCTTTAGCCTTGTTCTTGTCTTTTGCCCATCATTCCCAATTTTGCATTATCCGGCCCCAAATGGTTGACGGTCAGTTTCAATTGGATCATTTGGCCACGATTCACGCTCCCGAATTTGATCTGGTGGACTTCCAAGTGTCGTCATCTCATTTGTGGGCCTTGTGGACCAATCAGGAGGGCGAACCTGTGCTGAAGTACACGACCTTCAGCTCTAAAACTTCAGACACCACGACCGGGTGGAATAATGTTGTATTTGAGCATGACTTGGATCCGGATTTCTCGGCCTTGAGCCCAAATGTGGACCCGCGACAAGCCCATTTGTCCCAATTGTTCTACCCGGGACGGTTTTCAATCCAAACTTTGGCCAAAACTGTGAGTATCTATCGACGTTCGTTAGATATCACCTCGGTCCCCGAAGACCAATGGACCATGGAACGGTTACGAGAAGAGGTGTGCCAAGCTGTGGAAATGGAAATCCAAAATCAAGTCACCGAGTATGAGATCTCAGATGATGAATACGTGGAGATCGCGCACTCCGCTTGGAATCGGTTCTACTCTTGCGCTGTTCAGTATCATCAAGCCGGTGTCAAACCGATGGGACTCATTTGTGATCCTGGTTCGGGACTGATCACGATTATCAAGAAGGTGGGCATCAGTTTCATTCGTCCCTTGGATGCCTTGGAGCATTTGGTTCTGAGTGGTGAATCCAATGGACTTCGTGGACCCGAAATCTTCTCCGAAACGCCCATGCTCTGTGAAGATCCTGCTCTTGCTCAAGATGTGATTCATTTAATGAAGGCTATCACTTTGGTGGACTCCTGGATTCCGCCCCGATTCATTGATGAATTTGCGTTCGCACTCTCGAGATTGGGCAGTCCAGATCAGACAGCCAAAAGAATAGTCCAAGCCATTCTGAATCATCAAGAGCATGAAGATTCCGCTACCATGGACGATGATGAACAGGACCTTCAAATTCAAGCCCAAATCAACTTCACTCAAGAGCTCTCCACCCGACTGCAACAAGTGGGGGATGTGGCCAAAGCCTTAGAAGTTCTTCTCGTGATTCTGGAATTGGATCGCGGAATCGTGGCTCACGCTGCTGAACATCCGGACTATGACGAAGATGCCGATCGCTCTCGCTCTCAATCGGATCCAACCAAACGTGTGTTTGCCTCTCCTCTTGGGATTTGTGTCTTGGCAGAGTCCCTCAAACAAATGGCTCGGACGCGTTTCGAACTCACCCGAAATCTGATCGTGCTCCAACAACTGATGCTGGAATGTGGAATGTCGGATTCGATCTCGGTAAACACGGCCGAGAAGATCCATTCCACTTTTCTTCCCCGATCCGTGGTCATGGCTCATAGCTATCATGTGTTAGTGTGGCTCACGGAGACCGTAGCCACCGAACCCCAACCAACATCACTGTAAGTAAAAACCTCGACATGTCATTGAACTTTCGCATTGCAATTGCAATGACGCAACATGGGCAGGAATATTAAAAGGTTTTGGACCTCTTCGACCCGTCATATCTCACATGTAACGAGAACTGAAGTGTTTAAGCACCCCTTGAGGTAGAATGAGGTTGAATCGTCCAAATTTTATTAGAAGAGAGTTTGACCTTGTGTTCATGCACCTTCATTATATGCCTAAATTATCGTTTCAGAGAACAAGGTTTGCGTCAGATGGCCGTACTGCGAATATCTGATCATTCGAACTCGAGTACTCAAGCCATTGCCGAATTGACCCGCACCTCGAAACGTCATTTAACGCTTTCCGAGTTGTTTCTAAGGGGTGTTGGAGGAGTTCGAGCCCGTGCTTTGCTGACCAGTGATTCGGATCTGACCGCAGCTTGGCATTCAGTGCTCATGCCATTGGTGAATATCTCCGCTCAGTTGTTGTGGCCTCGATGTGTGGTCCCGCTTTTCCAGGAGTTTCTTCTCACTGCATGCCAACACATGCAAATACAGGTAGATTCCGAGAAAGTGATTTGATTTCAAAATGAAATCCATTTCAGTGACATTATTTCTTTCACTTTAGGAATATGTGCGACTCTTGAGCACGTGGTGCGACTGGCATTGCCATTCACGCCAGTTTCTTTTGGGTTCGGCGTTACTAAACATGGGCGAGGCCGAGAAAGCCGCTGATTGGATGATTCAAGCTGCTGAGGGCGTTCATTCCGATTCATTCTTGGTGGACTTGCTCTTCAGTTCGGATTTGGATATCCAGCCTGAGAGATTGTCGGTGCTCTACTACTTGAAGGTCATCGAGCTCTTTGAGCAATTTGGATACTATGACTTTGTGATTGAACTTGCCAAAACTGCCATTGACGTCAGTGATCCGGAAGATCCGAATCGGGTATGTGCCGAGTTTGGTCTCATTTTCTTATGGACATAGTTTTAAAAAGTTTCTCAATTTCCAGACCACTCTTTGCTACATCCTGTTCAACCACCATCTGAAATTGGGTCATAACGACGAAGCTTATGATGCCATGATCGTGAATCCGGATCAATCTCGACGAAAAGATTCCCTCCGTCAATTTGTGGTGACTTTGTTTGAGCGAAAGCAATTGAGACGATTGGCTTCTTACCCTTATATCGACATGTTTGAGGATCTGGAGCATATCATTGAATCTCGAGCTAGATCAGTGGATTTGGGCGTGAACAACTACTACGACTTCCTTTACTCATTCCATGTCATGAAAGAGAATTATCGAAAAGGTAAGACAAAAAAGATTTTTATTCGGCTTAAGCAAGGATGACTCACAATTATTCTTGGCTTAACAACAAGCAATGTTGAACAGGAATAAAAGGACGAAATATGTGATTTTTCCGTCCACTTCTTATCCTTGAGATGGAACACTACGAATGGAAGAAAAACAAAAGAAATTTTCTAATTTGTCCACATGGCATGATAACTTAGTTTTCTTTGACATGTCTTCTTGCCGTTTGCTGTCTCGGCTAACTTGATGTGCATCCTCTCACGAAAGTCCAGATATTAGATTTTTCCATATTTCGCGGCTGTCTCAAAGAGTGATTTTATTGACTCTGGAGAAAGAGACATCCACCCCCCAGTTTCCATGATTTCGTCAATGTGCTCCTTGGCATAGGTCAATGCTTCGTTCTTCAAGTATTGTGACCGAACCAGGCTGGTTAGATTGATGAATTTGCCAACATTTAGTACGGTCAATTTTCGAACCGCCTCGTTGATGGCGATTGTCTTCAAAGAGGCAATATTGTATTTGTCAGCTGCGCTGATGAGTTTGTCCGCCATTCCCTCAAAGTCTTTGATGTCATCGGTGTAAACAAACTCGAGTAGCTTCTTCAATGCTTTTGGATCCACATCTTTAATGATGACCTCGTTGGACCTCGCCTCATTGGTATCATGCAAAAACATGGCGTTAAAAACGTCCGAGCAGGCAGCCAACATATGCTTGTGACACGGAAGACGAGCTTCACCACTCACAAGAAATACATCAGGGTACATATCTGGAGATAATCGCCGATTCAATCTTGTCTCAGGATCAATTGGCATGGTCGAATCCATGACAAGCTCAGTCCCGCAATCAATTTCGACCCAACAACGAACAACTAATGTGTTATCCGCTTTCAAAAAGTCAGTCGGTTTTCTCAAGACTTCATGCAAATTCAACTTAAAGTCCAACTCAAATTGATGGATGGTTATCGCTGTACCGGGGTCAGAGAAGCAACCCTCTAGTTTCTCAGACTTCTGAAGGATTTTGTAATCATCGTCAAGGATCTCAAATTGGCATTTAACTGGAATCTTGTTCTCGGCCTTGTCGGTCTTGCTATTTTTAGATTGAACAGGAACCATTTCAGAGGGCAGATGATGGAGAGAAACGTAGATACCTCCACCCTCCTCATCCTCGTCCTCATCATAATCTTGTTCGCAGAGAATGTCCAAAACGATTTGAAATCCCACTTTTTTATCCGAGTTAGTGAGGCAAAGTGAGAATTTGGCAGACTTGTAAGTTTTTGAACATAAAGCCTTTTGAGAGGTTTTGACCTTGGACAAGAAGTCGTCGATGATTAGCGTATGGGAGCCTCGGATTGTTATGGGCCTGATGTGACTAGTCCGTTGTTGGACTTCTGCCATTTTGGTTTCCTTTGATTCGGTTGAATTTATGTTGCGTTCAATCTGAAATCACCTGGTCAAGCAAATTTGCCAAGTTTTCTGGATAAAGTCAGTCTACGAAAATGATAATTTGATAGCTAAAATTACTAAAGCTGGAAAATGATTTTAAGCATTGGCTCATATTTTTTCGGGGTGAGTTGCAGATTTTTATTACCGCTACAATAAATGGAATTTCTGTAAAGAAAGTTAATTACTAACTTTACTCCTTAAAATATAAATATATAATTAACATTTATATGAAATTTGGTTTACCAACGAGTTACTGTTGGCAAATCTGTATAACCCTTAAATAGTGGGTTGATCAGGAATAGTATTGAAAAATTTATCTAACCCTGCTTTAAGTGCTCTAAGAGGATCAGCTCTCACATATTCCCGACGAAGACTAATGGGCAAAAGATTGAACAATGAAGCAGCCCGATAAAGAAGAGAGAGAGGACTTTATTGATCGAACTAGCCTCGATTCCCTTGGATTTGGAGGTGCTCTCAGAACGCACGTAAAACCTCTACGGTCGCTACAGCTGATCTGAAATCCTGGGTTAGGACAGAGCCCATGAATGCTCTTGAAGACATAATGTATCAAATACCTTTCATACCTTCTCCGAGTACTGAACAGTCCGAACAAGAGCCCTCTCATCCCTGTGATGTTCCTAGTGAAACATCTTTGGACCTGCTCGACCTTTTGCAAACTTGCCAAACTCATTGGAGCCCAAATGGGATAAGCATATTCAAGATGCGGTTGAACAATTGACTTGGCGTAGTTAGCATCGTAACACTATCTCTGGACTTGAAAGTCTGATAGATCCAGCCACACGTTCGAAATGCCTTCCCCACTTTCAACTGGTTATGCTTATCAAACTTTTCATCATTTTGGATGACATCTCCTAAATCTTTCATGGACAGTACCTGCTCACTGATGCTTGCTTGAGAAAAGTATTTTTATCGTTAATTGACAATATTTTCCTTTGTTTCTTGATCTGAGTTTTCAAGAGAACGAAAAAACAAACTTCCTAACGAGAAGAAATGTTTGTCAGGGTTCAAGGAAAGATTAATAATACCATGCTCAATCAGTACAGGTTTCTTTAAGGAAAAAAAATTACCCACCATTGGACCATTTTTTCTAACTTTGGTGTATGAACACGTTCTGTTTCGTTTCACATCTAATCTTTCGGCATTTTATGATGTGACGGGAGTACTGGAGCTACTTTTTCTTCCTCAATCTATTAATGAATAACGAGTGCAGAAGAGGAGGACAACCGTCCCATTGTTCCCCGACATTTTTTTCAATTTAACAGTTTGAGGCTTTATCTGCAAACAGCGTTATAAAGCGTTATGGGGCAGCCACCTTATAAGAGAAACATTGTTTTATTATTTTTCTATTGTATTTTTAGCTGCCGTGGTTATGTTTGAATGTGGAATGCGATTGGGTACCGAGATGTTTAATTTAGAAGGGCTAAAACGTCAAGCTCAAGCTTACTTGGCTTGCCTGAATTGTCTTAAGCTGGTAAGACAAATCAAATCAAACTAGCCAACCATTCATTCATTCATCCGTTCATGTATTCAAATCTTTGAACAGGTTCATCCGGACAATGCTTGGATTGTGAAGCCCATTCCTCATTCCAAACGAGACCGGACTACTAATCAATTCCATCCTGCCACAAGTCCCAAACATTCGCATGAGGGTGAAGAGATCCAATATACCTCTTCCTCACTCTACGATTTGAAAATTGACGTTCTCGAAATCACTGACATCGAAAGAGAGTTTGAGTTGGTGTGTGCCCGATTGAAATTGGTGTCCAAGAACGCCAAAGATCCCATCACGGCCTCATTGCCCACGGGACCGGGATTATCGGCTCAGGAAACCGTGTCCTTGTTAGTAAACGCTCATCTCTACGAGGATGCCATTCACATCTCCAAGATCTTTGACTTGGATAAGACCCCCATTGTTGAAGGATTGGCCTCACGTTGTGTCACATTGGCTCGAGCCAAGGCCACGGAGCGTGATGCGGCTTGGGATTGGCTATCGGAAAACAATCAAGCCAGTGCGGATTTACGCACTGGTTCTGCCGTGGAAGCGGCATGGAAATTGCTCCAGGACATTCTCCTTCGTCTAGAGATTAAAGGACAGAGCTCATTGTTTAAGGCTGTGGTCAAGCGGATCTTTACACATGGAGCGACTCTTCCGGCGTGGCTCATTCACGAATATAAGGAGGTATTTTGCTTCATTCCAGCAGTGCACTACATTGCATGTTTAAGTATTAGGGTTTCCTTTGTGTTACTTGAGTTTTTTTCTTCTTCAAATTGCAGAGAAATCCATCCGAACTCATTCGATTGTATCATGTCCATGGTTATCTGGAGAATGCTGCCAATCTGGCCCTGGAATTGATCTCGGCCGTTTTAGGCGTGGGTAAAGAGTATTTTGGACTCAAGGAGTGTCTGAATGCAAACGGATCTCCTGTTTGGTTGCCTTATGATATCTTGGATCAGCTTTTGTCAGAGCTTCAAGAGTATTCATCTGAAGACGTCATCTACCAAAAGGTAGGAAATTTAAAAAAAAGGAACGTTACATAGAGAATTAAATTCAAATGATATATTTCAGCTTCTCACTGATCTCACACAAAAATTGGACGGCTACTTCGTTACAGTGCAAAGAGTCAATGACGACATGATGGCCATGAAGACGCCATCTTCGACGCAACAAGTGTATTAAAACATCTCTCATGAAATACAAAGATAAAATCTTAAAAGAAAATCCCCCACATGTCTTTCCTGTAATAAAAGTACATAGGAAATCAGGGCTCTCAAGTGTGGTGCTCCATAGAGACTTAAATAAGGTCCAACCTAAGCAATGGCTTCAAAAAACTTCCTCAAAGACTCTTGAGAGAGGGCTTTCCATCCATCAGTCTCAATGACTTTCGCAACATTCCCGTGGGCGAATTTGTAAGCTCGTTTGAGCAAGTGCTCAGATCGAACCATTTCACTAAGTGTTATATAATCGCTAACATTGTTGACCTTTAATTCACGAACAGCTTCATTCACGGCCAATACTTCTAGGTTGGCGATATTGTACTTATCGGCGGCATAGATGACAGGGTGAGCCAATCCCTCAAAATTGTCAACTCTATCGGTGTAGACAAATTCGAGGAGTTTGACCAAGACATTTGGTTCTACATCCGTGATAACAACTTCGTTGGTTTTCCTCTCATTGCATTCATGTGAGAACATGGCATCAAAAACATTCGAGCAAGCCGCCAACATGTGCTTGTGGCAAGGAAGCCAAGTTTCGCCACTCACGAGATACAAATCCGGATATTTCTCCGGAGTCAAACGTTCGCTTAGTTGAAATTGAGGATCAACTGAGACAGGCGATTCTTTTACAAGTTCGGTTCCACAATCGAGCTGGACCCAACAACAAATGGCCAGACTCATCGGGCCGCAGAAAACACGCTGGATTTTTCATCTCGTCTTGAATATCGAAAGAAAGAAAACCAATGACGGGAAGCCTTGAAGTAACTATCGATTGGGTTGTAGTCTCGTAGAACCTGGAAGTGCTCATTGAGAAGTAAAAAATTTGGTTGTTACTGAAATTTTGGCCATGGGTACTTTTTGAACAGGATCTCCCCCATCTTCGAGAGTCATTGGCAGAAGTTTTGATTTAATTTTCGGATATTCGGACAAGTAGGCATCTGCGGTAGCAAAAAAGCTATCGGTTTCAGAGCTGTAACCCACGGTCACAACGATTTGATTTTCTGTTCAAATGCTATTTTTATGGAGAAATCTCCCTACAAAACTTGTTCCATTAAATCACATCTTAAAACAAAATTGTCTAATAATAAAATTTGTAAATAGAACATCTGCTCAGAAGAGGTATTTTACACCAATCCAAAAATCGTGCATTAAAGCTAGTTATAAGCCCAGTCTACCTTTAGTCTGGATATCCCTCGTAAATCGTATATTAAATAGATAAAAACGCCTTACGATTTGAACAACGTAAAATAGGTGTTTATTAACAAGGGACATACAATGACTGAAAGAGATTCAAGAAAAAATGAGCAATTCTGATATTCATGAATAACTTATAATGGCCTGGCCTTGGCCACTGACTCAAATAGCTTCCTCAAAGATTCCTGAGGAAGGGTCTTCCATCCATTCGTCTTCTTGATTTCCCCAATTTTATTATGAGCAAACTTATAAGCTCGTTCTAACAAATATTCGGATTGAACCATTTCACCCAATGAAATAAAGTCGCAAACATTTTGGACGGTCAACTTTTGAACCGCCTCATTGACGGCCAACACCTTCAGGTTCACGATATTGTATTTATCGGCCGCGTAGATGAGATGGTGAGCCAATCCGTTAAAATTTTCAATTTTATCGCTGTAGACGAATTCAATAAACTTCCTCAAGGCATTTGGCTTCAAATCCCTGATGATCACTCTGTTGGTTTTCCTTTCGTTGCTGTCATGTGAGAACATGGCATCGAAAACATCCGAGCAAGCCGCCAACATGTGCTTGTGACAAGGAAACCGAGTTTTGCCGCTCACGAGATACATATCCGGATATTTCTCGGGAGTCAAACGTTTGCTCAACTGAATTTGAGGATCAACTGGAACAGATGATTCTTTTTCGAGCACGGTTCCGCAATCGAGCTCAACCGAGCAAGAAATAGCCAAAGATTCATCAGATCGCAAAAACCTGGTTGGCTCCATAAGTAATATCGGGAGTTGCAAAAGTAGAAACCCATTCATGGGGTAACCGAATCCAGTGTAATAGCCTTTCATTGGTTTATAGTTTTGTAGGACCTCATAGCGATCATCCAAGAGAGAAAAATGCACTTCAAGCGGAATGTTGAACTTGGTCTTGGCAATACCTAGGAGTCGACTTCTGTTGTTAACCTTCCCTTGTAAAAGTGTAGCAATTTTTGTCAGTGCCACTGAATTCTCAACTAAAAAGACGTCGACTCCAACACAAAGGCTAATGGGAAAATGTAAATTATAACGAACTGAGCGAGCGTATATGTAGCGATCCAAGAATTGGATAGAATAGAAAAAAGACCCTAGGACTACGTTCCCTAAGGGTTAGGGGATCATGTTTCTTGATAGTTAGCGGAGGTCTGTAGGGAATATCCGTCAGACTTGAAGGAAAAAAGATTTAAAAATATCTAATTTCATCGGCGCATATGTGAACTCGACCGGTCCGTTATAATATATATTCACCGGTTGGTGTTTTCGAAGTTGGAACCCACGTTCACAACGATTTGTAATTCCATCTTCAAGCTCTCGTCACTGTTAAAGGCCAAGAAGCTGGCCGATCTGAAGGTTTCAGTTTTGGACCCAACTTTCATTCCCTTAACCTTGGTCAAGAAATCGTCGATAATGAAAGTGTGTGAGCCCTGAGCCACCATGGTCTTCAAACGGCTGGACCTCGGAAAATCGGCCATTGTTTCAATGTTGGAGGGCCTGATCACTTTAAAATAATATTTTTTTCTTTAATCCGGGGGTTCTCCATGCCATAGAGATCTACAGAGTGGAGATACTAGAGCAGGCCGGTCGTGAAATTTCATTGTGGGCAGCCAGGGCTGTTTATCATCAGAGACTAGTTGAAACTTGCCCAAGCAAACGTATTCGTATAAGGGAATTTTTTGAAAAATTTATAGTTTTCGGCATGTGGCCTCCCGCTTACGGTTTGCTTCTCCCAAATTATACAAAGGTGCTCAATGAAGATGATAATTTGTTTCATGCAATTATAGAATTTGGCATTGAAAATACGTCTTGCGCACTTTCATTTGTACGATGATCTTCCCCCTGTTTGGGCAAGTATTTCAAGATATTCTTCGGAAATATTTACCTTTTCACGCAACTTATGGGCAACTTTGACCAGTATCAGCTAGAAACAAGGCAGAGAAAATGACGACAGTGGCCTCTCTATAGACTTCTATGCTCCATGCCAGGTGTAAAGTTCTCACCAGGGTCGCCAGATAGTTATACGATACATTTTACAGTAGTGATGGAAACAATCCAATCTTCAATCATATTCACGATAGGTTGCCCAACTAGGTCTGCCAATTAGCCTTCAGCGTCTATCATTTGTCGGTTGAATTCCATGAGGAAAAAGGCTTTCTTCTGAAGGTGAGCGCAAGTGGCTCCCCTTGCTTTATTCTTTTTCTTCTTTGCTCAGGGGCGCTATGTAGAAGGAACTTGCTTCTTGATTTTGCAAGATGTTGTACTTTGTGAGGGGTGATGGCAAACCTAAAGCTAGCAACCTCGCGTGAGAAAGATTGAAAGATTGGTTTTTTCCATCAGTATTTTACAGTGTAATTACCACAATCTCCAATTTTTGTCCAAAATTACAAAAACGGGAAAGTTTTCAAAAATATGTGGGAAATTTGCATGTTCCATTGCAAATTTTCTAGAAAACACGTTAGTTCATCCAAGGTTTATCAGTCAAAATCAAAGTTAGAAAATGAGCCGACACTTTACAATTTAGCTACAACCAAAAAATTGGTTTGGTCCCAGGACCACCAGATGCTTGAAAATTAAAGTTTACCATGTAATTTCAAGAAATTGCGATATTAGTCTAGAGTTACAAAATTGGGAAAATTTCCAAAAAATCTTTGGATATTGGTTGTTCCCTTTAGAATACAAAGAGGATATGTCACAGTTGTGACAATGGACACATTTTTCGTGACATCTCGTAGCACTTTGATGAAACAGGCGTATTGATGTAAAAAAACTCTGACTTGACAGGATTTGAAAATTGATTAAAAGGGCAGGTCAAGGACTTCTCTAAGGAAGAACAGCGACCCTGTCGCCGAAACGACAGTTGACTTGCAAGAATAGGCAATCAGTTTGTTTTGAAGAGCAACAGAAGTGGACTGCATTTTCTGGCAACGGTTCGTGAATTGGACCTGTAATCCGTGTCTTTGTCATGGTTTTCTTCATGTTTACAGCCCCTGAATGTCTTATGGGCTACACGCTTGCCAAAGGCAAGCTCCATTCATCAGAGACCCCAATCAACTCCATTGATTGCAAGCAAGACTCAGAATTCCTGGCGATTCAATTTTGTCCAATCAATGGAAAAAACACGCCCAAAGCAACTAGAATCCAACAAATTATGCACGTTTGTGGTCCTTTCATTTGAATGATTGCAATTTTGCGATTAAGCCAAAAGACTTAACCTGACCAAATGACCGAAATGATTTGTAATCAGGCTGGATGCAACAGGATTGGACGAACTAAAATTGAGGATTTGTTAAGTCTTAAAAAGGCAACCATCACTTAATATGTATCTCCATCTAAGCCCCTCCCTCTTCCTCCTGCATTAAAGAGGTCAAACACGCCACTTGGTCCTTCACGCCAATTGCAGCTTAATCCTAAGCGGAAAGAATGTGAAACTGAACAAGAAATCCTTGAAGGGGAGAGGGAGCAACAAGACTACAATTGTTCGCCGATGTTCTTGCTGGCCCCCAAGAATCTTTCCCCTGGCATTTTCATATGCATGCTAAAGTGCGTCTTTTCCATTTAAGTGTGAGTTAAAGATTTGGCCCAAGAGACAATACTTGTGCTTGCATGTGACGAGATTTATATGAATCAACCAATCCAAGTCTCAGGTGTTTTTTTTAATCTCCAATCAGAGAATTATACTGTTCAACATCCAATCAAGTTTTTAAAAACAGTGCTATGTTTTCCCATTTCCTCTCTTTCTGACACTTTTGAGGAAATGTTGACTCAATATTAGTGATGGAACAAAAGCGCAACTGAAACCGAAAGTTTTGGTCAAAATAGGGCTTAACCGAAACCGAAGATGAAAGCAGCTGCCTAAAAAATTATATGTTACCCTTGAACTATGCCCCCCATGACATCTTTGACAAAGACTCTTCAAGAATTTGCTTGTGGTTTGTTAACAACAGATGAGGTTGAATATGTGTTGATGGATAAAAGTCAGTCTGAAAAAATTGAAGGTTCATTTTGGTACTTCAGGCAGCTTTCATGAGCAATTTGCTACTTCTCTTGAAGACAGTTGCTGGAATCCGATGAATTGACAACTGTGATAACTTTGGTGAAAATTTCCAATTTTCACTACAAAGATGTGATGGAAATGTTGGACTAATTTCAACATCAGAAAAAGAAATCATTGAGAGTGTTGCTTTGGAACTGGAAAATATTCGGAAATTTTGAACCTTTACAACATCTTCAAAACCTGATGGTGCCACTTTGTTCATTTGTTGATGAAGGAACCACTTATCAACATTGCAAAGACCTCTGTTTTAAAGGGAAAGAATCCCTTGTGCCGAATTTAGTCATTGAATCCAAGGACTTGAAAAATGAAGACCGAGAGAAAATCATCAAGCAAGTGAATTGTGGTGCATTTTGTGATTTATAGATGTAATTTACGAGTGTTTTATGCACACTTAGAGATTAAACAATGACGCTTTGAACAAAGAAACAGACCAAAAAGACTCTTCCTTATACTTGTCATCATGAGGTTTTGGCAGAATCCTTTTTTCAACTTTATTTCTGCTTACCCCTAGCTGTTTGGAGAAATCATTGATATTTTTTTACTAAAATTTGCTGGCCCTGGATATTGCTTATTTTCATAACAAATAATGGAGGAAACAAAAACCAAAAAAATCAACAAAAAACGCAACAAAAGTGCAAAAATGCCACAGAAAATGCAAAGCAGCACTCCGTTGAGGATCATTTGGACCAAACTAAATATTGTTTCTTGAATGAATCAAAGTTATACGCCATACAGACGATTGAAAACATTAATTGCCCTTGTTTTGCATTAAAAAATTACAAAATGAAACATGGGTGCAAATTAAATTGTTGTTTGTGTAATAAAACTTAGCGGGTTGGGTTTTAAAGATCTGCACTTGGAAGATTTGCTTGCTCTCACACTTTTATTCTTTAACTGAAAAACTATTGGCAATGTTGAAAATACAATGAGAGAAGTTAGGTAAACATCAGCTGTGGCTGATTGTTTACCCCGGAGTTCGGTCATGGCCTCTGGTGCCGCATTGCTTCACTAAAATTCTACGATCGGATCTCGTTCTCGATCGTTCGTCGCGGAGCAAGTGACCGTTCGAAATTTTTGATCGAGCGCAGATGAGAAAACAACAGACGCACCACAAAAGGGCGGCGCAAGACTCCGGGGCTCAAAATCTGCAACCTTTTTCTCACTTGTCTCCTCCCATTGTAAAAAAGAAATCTTAAACCTTTAAAGCTAGAAGTTTTCCAAACTGGTGCTTAAAAAATCCTTCTCTTACTTACTGGCAATACATCTTTCATCCAATCAAGGAATTACTTTTGATGAGGGAATAGATATGATTGATCAAGAAATCGTCAACTGAAAAACAATTTCAGCCAAGCATTCCAAAGGAAAAAGAAAGGAAAGTTGTTAAATTTGGTGAAAAATGTCAAAGACACAAAATATTAATGTTCTATAAGAATTTGGGAAAAGACGCCAGACTCTAAGCAAATGAAAAAATAGTTTTGAGGTTTATGCACTACCTTATTTATACCTCGCTCCATTCAATGTTGGAAACAAGCAAATTGTAAATCCAAAGTTCATGTTGATCCAGTTACGCTAAAAAATTGTATGTGATTAGAACAGGGGTCGGCAACCACTTATGGGTCAAGGCCCACGAAATTTGACTCGTATTGTCAGGGGCCCACCAAACAGGCATTGGTAGGTTCAGGGGCCCACAAATTAGCGACCAAATAGCTTTGGGCCCACAAGTAGAGTACTATGGATGGCTCTCGGGCCCACTTTTTTAGACTTTTCCATAGCTCCTGGGCCCGGCCCACCAACGACCACCCTTGGGCCCACATTTGGGCCCCGGCCCACCGGTTGCGACCAATGAATCAATTTTCATTGCCCGGTATGAATTTTACGATTTTTGCGACCTTTCATTTTTTATCAAAATAAATTTCGACTCTTTTTGGGGGAATAGGCGAACTAAGATAAAAAATATAAGTGGTAAATAAATATTTGGTCAGCTTGGCCTCAAAAATTAAATTTACGGATTTTAATCTAAAATAGAAAACCGCAACTCCAATAAGAAAAAAAATTATGAAAACTCTGGTTTAAATATTCAACCGAGCCTTAGGCAGTAAAATGTTAGTATAATGCAGGAACCCCTGAAAGGGGTGGACACGAACTCCGATTTTTGAAAAAATGGTATGAGGCCGAGGCTATATTTTGAAACAATGTCATTCATTCCTTATTAACGAGTAAAACTGTTGAACATGCATCTTGAAAGAATTCAGTCAAACTTTTTGTGTTAATATTTATTGACTAATTGTTCTTCACCTTGGTTATAGAGGTCCCAGCACTCCTTTTACTCGTCTCATGAACGTTTGACATTCAGCTCTCCAAAGGATTTTAGTCCTCTTAACAATCAGGAAAATACATAGATGGAATCTTGCTTCACCCATTAGTCCAACTTCTGTAAAACTATGGTAAATAGAAGTATCTGTGGTGATATCTGGAGGGTTACTCCTCTTCCATCCTCTTCAGCACCTCCACGACGCAGGAACCATTTCTATAGGAAAATGTAGGAATGAGAATAGTCTCATTTTGAAACAAGATGGAGTCCAAGTCGGAGATGTTGTTGGTTGTAACTATTGAAGGGCACTTTTGACGGTTCTGGATCAGATCAGCCATCTGATCCGGATTGGAATTGG
>CM021317.1:11745059-11773420 GCA_010645155.1 Tigriopus japonicus
ACCAAAAGGAAGTGCAATGCTGCAAATTTGAAACTTTTGAAAGATTTGAAGGAATGTGAAAGTTTTATAAATGTAACGATATATTCTCCACTTATAAAAAAAAATTTATAACGTGGGAAAAATATCTTAAGCAAAAGTTGGTGAGCTCTAGAGTTAAACCTTCCAAAAAGGAGGGTGTGGTCAAGATAAGGTATTGTTTTTGCCTAGACGGCAAAGATTGATGTGCCAGTGCATTTAGGGGGGATTGGAAACCGCAGACCCGTTTGTATTGGATGAGTGTGGTCGGACGAATTCAGCTGAGGATTCTGGGGCCAAAATGGCTATTGATGGATGCGTCAGAGTTGAGATTAACCCTCCCACAAACTTAATTGAAATTCTCGAGCCTAACTCACGTTCTTCGTTTTGCCAATCAATCAAAACGAACTTTTCACTCACGTAGGAAAACTTCAACTTTGAAACTCCTAAGCCAAGCTCTGATCCCCAGCTGAATTCGTCCAACTACACTCATCCATTATTAGCATTTCTGCGAGACTATGGTTTGCAAGATTTATCATATTGAACACTAATGGGTTAATGACTGATATCACACTACTTAAAAGATAATTCACAACATTTTATCAGTGTAACTTAACGAGTCGTAGGACATATTTCTTTATTGCAGACCAGTTAATCATCTACAAGGACCCAAACTTGGTAACTGTCTCAAAAAGTTTCCCCAAGGATTCTTGGGAGAGAGCCTTCCATCCATTGGTCTTCTTGACTTCTTCAATGTTATTGTGGGCAAACTGAAAGGATCGTTGCATCAAGTATTCGGATTGAACCAATTCGCCAAGTGTAATATAGTCGCTAACATTCGTGACATCTAGGGTGCGAACAGCCTCATTAACGGCCAACGTTTTCAAGTTGACCATATTATATTTATCAGCGGCATAAATGAGAGAATGGGCTAAATCTTCAAAATCTTCAACTCCATCGGTGTACACAAATTCAAGGAGCTTGACCAGAGCATTTGGTTCCACATCCGTGATGATTACTTCATTGGTTTTCTTCTCATTGCTGTCATGTGAGAACATGGCATCAAAAACAACGGAGCAACCCGCCAACATGTGCTTGTGACAAGGAAGTCGGGTTTCACCGCTTACAAGATACATATCCGGATATTTTTCCGGGGTCAAACGCACATTCAACGTCAACTTAGATTCAAGAGGAACAGTCGATTCCACTTCAAGTTCAGTTCCACAATTGACCTCAACCGAACAACGAATAGCCAGGGATTCATCAGAATGCAATAATCTAGTTGCATCGTTTAGCAAACTTTTGATGTTCAAAGGCAGAAAACTTTCAACAGGGTATCCAATTCCATTGTAACATCCAACCATGGGCTCATAGCTTTGAAGGACATAGTAACATTCATCTAGAAGACAGAATTGGCTTTTAACAGGAATCTTGGGTTTGGCTTGTTCTTGATCATGACGATTTGCTTGTGGAACATTTAACAGTTCGGATGGACACTCGCGTAAATAGGGATAAGCGTTTACATAAACGCTATTGGATTGGGAGTTAAACCCCATGTTGACGGCGATTTGCAATTCCAACTTAACGCTATTTTCGTTACTCCGAGCTAAAAAGGTCGCGGAAAAGAATACTTCCGTTTCGGAACCAGCTTGCATTCGTCGAAGCTTTGACAAGAAGTCTTCGATAACAAAGGTGTGAGAGCCGCGCGCTATTACGGACTTAAGATGGCTGAACCAAGTACAATCGGCCATTGTTCCTTGTATTTTAACTTCAGATATTTGATTTTGACTGGTAACACCACACTCCATTTTTGTGCATCAATGGCAGTCTCTCTGTATGGCTGAAGGCAAAAAGCGGCTCAGTCGTGCATGCTAGAAGGAAAGGGCAGTCTCGAAAAATGCCGAAAAATAGAATCTCTTGAATTGAATGAAACCATTACCATTATATTTTAAGGCTTTGGGGATGACATTAACTAAGAAAGTCGCATGTACAGTAGAAGGGCAACTGACAAAGTGCTACGTGAATCATTCAAACAAATTCCTAAATGTGTGCTTGAAAATTGCAATTGCCCAAAAATGCCATCAAACACTTCAAATTTTGCTGGCCTAGTGGTGATTTGGGAGGTGGTTTTCCTTTCACGTTTTCTTTTCGACAAATTGCTTACACTTAATTTTCCCAACTTATGTGTGATAAAACTACTCTTATACTTCTACTCATTAATTTAACCATCAACATTATCACAGGCAATTTTTAATGAATCATCGGGGTTTGGATGTAAAACGCTCATGACTTAAATCTTCCTGGCCATGATGAAGCAAAAGCGTAAAATACGGAGACTCTGTCTTGAGACTTGAACGTCAGCTAAACTTGTTAAATAGGGCAGGTGATAGCCAAGGGCCACCAAATTTTGTTTTGAAAAGTTGCCAAAATATTGTAGTAATGTTGAATAGTATTTTTTGTTATTATTGTAAGAAATAATGTGACGAACTCGGATTTTTGTTAACTTTACCACCAGTTTTCTCATTTATTGCAGAAGAAGCTAACCTTTTCATTTACTCCCATGATCTGTAAGTCTAAGCTTGAAATAGTTGATAAACGAAATACATATTGTTACAATTCTAATAAATCATCTGCTTTTTTTCTTACGAAGGGAACAAACAATTTCGGCAGATTTTTTTGAACTTTTCCCAATTTTGTAATTTTGGACGAAAATCGCAGATTTTTGTAATTACAATGTAAATTATAACTTAGAAATATCTCGTGGCCCAAAGATAAACTAAATATCTTTCGTTGCAATTATAATTTAAAATGTCGGCTTGTTCCCGAACTTTCATTTTGACTAATATACTACCCTTCTTCCAGAAAATTTTCAACGGAACAAGCAATTTTCCCATTTTTTATCTTTCCCTTTTTGTAATGATTGGACAAAAATTAATTTTTTCGGTAATACATTGCGAAATGAAATTTACAAATATGTGATGGCATTGGTGATAGCGCTAAAATTTATACAATCTCCTATACATCTCGAGATCTATAAACGGCTGTAAGAGAATCTGCGGTCACGGCAGCTTCAGTGACAGCTTCGTCAACACATAGCCTTATGGGCAAGCCCATCCACCGATCTGTGAGCTCATCCAAACGTCGTCAAACAAGGTAGAGAACGGTGGACTGGAAGAAGTACTTAGATGTCTGGTAAGCCTGAGGTGCAAGAGGGGAGAAGTACGAGGAGAAGCGGCAAGCGCATGGTTGCCCTGAACGGCGTCAAACGACGTAGAGAACGGTTGACAAAGAAGAACAAGAAAGAAGTGCGAGGAGAAGCGGCAAGCGCATGGTTGCCTTGAACGGCGTCAAACGACGTAGAGAACGGTTGACAAAGAAGAACAAGAAAGAAGTGCGAGGGGAAGCGCCAGCAGCAGTGAAGGACTCACGACTGAGAGAGAGTGTGCAACTAAGAGATGGCAGGTTTGGAAGCAACAAAAGCTGGCTTGCCCTGAGCTGAGAGTTCAAAGTGTTTCTCTCAAGCCACCTAAGTAGTTCTCTTGTCTACTCCCAAAGAGCGAGCTCGGGGTTAGCCCTTAGTGGCTCCAAAAGTGATTGAGGTAAAGATGCCTCTAGCTATCCCTCTCTCCTTACGCACAAAAGCTGCCGTGACCACAGATTCTCTGACAGCCGTTTATACTCGAGATCTCGGAACCTCGAAAACATTTCTTCAACTTTGTCGATTCGTATTTTCTTCAATTTTCTTTTCTAGAAATTTTATCCTCAGCAAAAAAGTCAGAAGTCATAGAAAGACTAAATTTGTACTATTTTTTGTAAGTTTCACTTCCATATTTTCGCTACTAGTGAGTTAAGGACTCCCTTTTGTAAGATAATGGTACACTTTTTGTCCTCAACGGTAGAAATTTGGGTCAATCGTTAAAAAGGGACATTTTACTTTGAAAATTCTTTAGACATCAATGCCAAAGTCGAAGAACTAGCGAGCCATTTGCCCTTTAAGCAGATTAAAAGTCCCTCCTTTCAATATTCCATACATTATATCGCGCTCAAGATTTGGAAATTGCCCTTGAATAGATCATTCAAGTTTCCCTTTAGGTTAATTAGTCCAAATAAATCGTGAAGATTGGCGAAGAAAGAAATGTCCCTGACCATGACCTGTCTATCAAGTTTTAGTTCCACCCTCATTGAATACTATGAGTTGTTCCCTTCACTTGTCAACGGACCTCAAACACGTGCGCCTTGATGTTCTAACAACGATTCTGTTAATTCATTGCCTCCATTGGACCTGCATAAATTCGTCCTCTAAGCTGACCCTGAGCACATCTGTCATGGTTGCCTCCGTTTTTATTCTTTTTTTCGTCTCATCGCTCGAACAACACCAACCATATAACTTATAGCCAAACTCAAACCCGTTTCCTGCCTTCAAACTGTGCCTAGTCATCATCCTCCGAGGCCGATTTGAGATTATCGAGCACGCAGGATCGATATAATCATCGTTTTCAAAGGCTTGCGAATGGATATTGCAATAATCAAATCGACGACGAAGTCGGGATCGAAATGAGCGTTCAATAAACAAGGAAGTATGTGATGAACGAGAAAAAAGTACAGAGCTAGGAAATAATACACTTCCTTGATCCCAACACCTGTTGCCGGAATCGGGACAAAGACGAATCATTAGGAAACGACGGGGCATTTATGACACCCACTCTACTGTACTGAAAAGAAACCACGATTTTCCTTTGAAGTTCAGGACTTGGAGAACAATTATCAATGGCGACAAGATCATTATCACTTGGTCAATGATGAATCGATTCAATTAGAAGAGAAGGGAGGGCATTTATCGAATTGTTGCTTGGCTACCAAGAAACGCAATAACATGAAGTGGCCAAGTGACCAAGGCCATTGTTCAAAACAAATTGAGGTTGTGAACTGGACTTAATCGTGAGAAGATCTTCATATTATCCTTTATTCCAAGTCTTGATAGTAGTGCAATAGTTTTTCAACGCGAACAACAATTTATACATTATCAATATTTGATTTGTGTTGCTCATTCATTATCCCTAGCCCTGTATTTATGTAGGGATTCATATGTTCATTGCTTGTTTTAGTAATACGTTTGTTCTGGACAGGAAAATTTGCAATTCGATCGTGACTGACAATAAATGAAGCTCTTTTTTCCCCGTCAGAACACAGGAAATTGACGCCCAAAAATAGCATTGGACATGATTGCGTCCTCAGTTGGCAAGTGAGTGGACTTCATAGAGAGAAATTAGCTTCACGATCAATCAGTTGCCTTCACATACTTGACGAGTTCACATCGATATACTTCCACAGGCTCCCTTGTTTAGGAAAAAACGTAGGACATATCTTACATAATCTTTATATTAAATAGTTTTTAGGCTGAATAAAGCATTAGAACTCAAAACAAACGAGTGAATAGAGATTAAGATCGCTTTTGTTCAAGGGATAAGAGAAAGGAACATGTACATTTTGAACCAAAGCGAGGGCCTAGGGGTTTCTTTTTTGTACAGTGCATTCCAAAAAATCGCGGAAAATCAGGACCTCAAATGAGATGGTCTATATCTTGTCAGCCTAGAAAGATTTTCTGACAAAACTTTCTGGGTGGGATGTCGCACCATTGGACATTTATTTCTCAAAGTGTCCGCCATTCACAGCCAACATAGACTCAATGCGAGCCCTGAAGGTCATGCACACCTTCATGATGGTGGCGGGAGATGTAGCTGCCCACTGCTGGTCCACTGCGGCCTTCATGGCCTCCACGTTTGGGTGGCGAATGCGGCAGGCCCTCCTCTCCAGATCGCCCTAGATTCCATAGTCGAGGGGGGCAAGGTCTGGCGAGGAGGGGGGCCACATCTGCCAGGGCCAGAAGTCAGCCAGATTTTCCCGACACCACGCCTGAGTTTTCTTGGCCTTGTGGGCTGGTGCTGAGTCTTGCTGCCAGACATAGTTGCCCTGTGGGTAGTTGGAGTCCAGCCAGGGCTTGATGACGTCCCTCAGTACCTCCAGGTAGACATCCTGGTTGATCTTCAGGCCGTTGGGGAACCAGTGTAAGGGCATTGGCTTTCCATCACTTGTCACAACCCCCAGGGCCATGGCGCCAGCAGGATGCTTTGTCTCAAGGTGGGGAGGGACGTCCTGGGTTGACTCTGCCACAAATCGGTCGTTCTGAGCGTTCCGGACAGGGTCAACAACAAAAAACTTTTCGTCACTGAAGATGCGAACGGTGCGTGGATGGCGCTTCAGCCACGACAAGATTTTGCCGCCCTTGAGGACTCTGGAGGCCTTGGTCACCTTTGAAAGCAGTTGGCGGCGACGGGGAACGTAGAACTTCAGATCGGCCTCCCTCACGGCCCTCCACACGGAAGTTTTTGAGGTTTCCAAGGCCTTTGCCACCATGGCGCAGGAAGACGTGGGGGAGATGGCCATTTCCTCCAAGATCTCGGCCTTCTTGTCCAAGTTTGCTGGCCTGCCCGACCCAGGCTTGCGCCCCAGCCCTTCTCCTGCCTTCACAAGACCTCTGACCTTGTAAACCAGCGTCTTGCCCACCTTCTCGGCCTCGCAGATCTCGGGCACCGGGATCCCAGCGGCAAGGAGGGCAACAATCCTCTCGCGCTGGACCTCCATTTTGGTCACTGCTCCTCACTGGTTTGAGCTACGTTGACGAGTAGTACACCAAATGAAAGCTCTTGCGTTTGCGCATCTTTTGACGTGGAAATATGTTTTTTTTCGTCCACGTAACCTTGCAGGAAGAAAGGAAAATCAAATGGACCCAAAACGAACCTTTTTCAATGCAGTCTCTCAAAGACTAGTTAAACTGAAAGTCTGGCTAGTGCGAATGGAAGGCAGATTGACTCTTCAAGTGTTGTAAAAATTCCAATTTCATAGAGCTTCAAGACAAGCTGTGAGAGACAAAAAAAATCGAAGCATATTTTTTTTGGTGGTCAAGTTTGAACTCATGTTGCTCCGGACTGCAAAGCTTCACCCTTTCTACCTTGGTTTCTCTTGAAAGGCTGAAGAATGGGGTTTCCAATGAAGTACTTGAAGTCCAAATCAAGGCTTTATTCATTGAGCTACGAAATGGTTTCTCAGACCACCCGATTTTCCACGATTTTTTGGAATGCACTGTATTTGTAAAAATCTCGTGTGTTTATGATCGATTCAAACATTAAACTTCATGTTACGTACAATAAAGAAATTTAGATATCTCCTATTTTTTTCAAAGTATACTCTCAGTACAAATATCTGTTGTGTTTAAAATACAGTTGGTTGACTGAGATTATACTTCAGAACCGGTACGCTGACTTCAAGACGCTAACATGCTTTGTTATGTTCAGTTCAAAGTTACTTAGGAAATCACTTACATCATTTATACTTTTCGGGTTCTACCCTCTAAAGTCTTTCCAACCAGCCCCTAGATGTCAGAGCGTACTCAAGACCTTTTGTAGTACGAGTAGACGCCCCAAAACATGAAGGGGAGTAGAGCACTATAATAAAAGAGTACAGTCATAAAGTGCGCCATCTAGCGGATTTCATGCGGCAACAGCCCGCCGTTCCCATGATACTCACATTTTTGAAGATTGCAACTGTCATTCATCAGTTTTGGACAAACTAAAGTGCCTAAAGTGTTGATGGCCGAACTCCAAATGATACCTTAGTGTTTTTCTGATGAATTTTGACATATATCATGCTTAAATCACCTTTATAATAGTCAGATTTCCATGCCATTTTGAGAGGGATTTCACTAATAATTTCAACCAAAAACCACCACAGCTCCATTAACAATACTCAGTCAACATTTGAGGCACTTTAGTTTGTCCATAACTGATGAATGACCGTTGCAATCTTCAAAAATATGTGTATCATGGGAACGGCGAGCTGTTGCCGCATGAAATCCGCTAGATGGCGCACTTTATGACTGTACTCTTTTATTATAGTGCTCTAAAGGGGAGAAGGAAAATAAAGAAAGCCCCATTTGAGCGGTAGGCCCTCTGTTCTCTCTCGCTCTCGCTTGTCATGTCAACTGCGCACCACAACCATTTCGTTGATAGATTCTCCGAAAACGTTGTGTAATCTACATTGCAGTCGAGAGGAAGGCTGTTTTAAAACTCCCACGTGAAACCCACCAAGTGTCCTGAAGTTGCCAGCGGTTTTGTGACGAGTTCTCTCAAGTTCTCTCAAGTGTACACTACAAAGGTTGATCATGTTCCGTGGGGACGTACCACTTCCCACTCCGGAACAATTGAATGGTCCCAGAGTGAAAACCAATCCGGAGATTGGATCCCCAGCTCTCAAAGCCAAGATCCTCTTGTTTGAACACCAACACGATGCCGGAGATGGTGAGTGAGTTTCGGCTTAGTTTGCCATCTATCCTTCGAGCTTGCTCACTTTCACTCCTGGTTTTGTTATTGGATCGCTGAATGAATTGAATGCATGCCGAATCTAATTGTTACGGGCACTTAGCTCGGGAGAGAAATCTGAGAATCTCTTTTCTTTCTTAAAATGTGCGCTTTGTTCACTTAGTATGGCATTACGTGATTTGATTTAAGGAAGAGCCCCCTCCTGCCAATTATTACACGATGTGAAGACGGAGACGAAGAGAAGCTTGAGTAATTTGGGAAGAAGAACACTTGGGAATCCTGAGAAGGATTCTCAAGAGACAACAAAGAAGATAGTTAGCAATGATCATAATTCCTGGGGTTGAGTTCTCCTTGAACAAATTCCCAAGCTTCCCGGCACAGTGTATCTCCTTTTTTTTCACGTCAACAAATGATTGCCAACGCGTCAAAATAGGCCAATGTCAAATAGGTTATTTTCTTGGCTTCAAAGCTTCGAAAAAGACAGTGATGTTTTTGCAATTGATTTATTTTGACCGGTTTACTCTGAATGAACCTTTCAAAGGTCGAGCTTTTCCCACGGGATCGGTTGGGAACAAAGGAAATGGATGAGAGAATTGGCATAACCAGTCGAGCATTTTCTTTGTTTATTCAAACAAAGACGGCAAAAGGCATTCCAAGATTTTTTTTTGAATGCACAGGTATACTGTTAGTTTTTTGATGGAATGTGCCTGAGACGGATAGTACGTTTATGCTTGCAAGATAAGCCTAAAAACAGCAAGAATCAAAGACATATGTTGGTGAATTGGAGAGATGTTGCCATTGAAGTGACTTGCAGTATCTCCACAGGATGTGATGGATCACACCTAAGAAACATGGCTTCGCACAACTTGAGAGACTTCTTTACATTGGAATTACTTGTCAGACTTTTCTTCGTTGTATTATTAAGGAGAGCTTGTGCAAAAGCTCAGGTCAATACTTCACATTTTTCATGACTAATAATGCATGGAATTATACTCTGATCGACATGCTTTTCAGCTGGAAAAAGGTTGGGAGTGAGTAAAAGGATTTTTTTTTAAATTTGTCTTTAACAACGGGTCGGTTGTTGAGGTAGTTTGGAATAGAGCTGTGCGTCGGATCCGAAAGGTCCTCCAAATCCAATCCGAACTGAATTTTCATAATCCGAACGAATCTGTATCCGAAAATTTGATGCTCAAGCCAAACGAATCCGAATCCGAAAATTTGATGCTCAATCAGAACGAATCCGAATCCGAAAATTTGATGCTCAATCCGAACGAACCCGAATCCGAAAATTTGATGCTCAATCCGAACGAATCCGAATCCGAAAATTTGATGCTCAAGCCAAACGAATCCGAATCCGATCGGATCAGAAAAGTCGGATCCGATGCACAGCTCTATTATGTATCGAAACTTTTGTGTTTCTAGATATGCTTCTGCTATACTTCCAAACTACCTCAACAACCTACCTATTATCTTTCTAACTTCTTTTAAATACTTCTAATATCGTTGGCTGTTCAATAAACGAGAAAAATAAAAGCAAAACTGCGAAATATACTGTTTGGTCTTGTCACCAATCGACATTTGAATCTCTCTTGTTACGGTGAATACGAATACTTATTACTTGATATGCGTCAGTTTCAACAAAACTTGCTTTGAGCACACACGAAATACTTACCAAATCAGTGACATTGAGATTGATTAATCAATTTTATGGTCTTCGTACTCTTGGCTCGTATCTTGTATTTCACGATATTAGAAATACAGAAAGCTACAGGCATGGCGGTAATAGGTCGGTTGTTGAGGTAATTTTGAAGTAGAGCAGAAGCATATCTAGAAGCATAGAAGAAGCATGGAAGAAGCCTGGAAGAAGCATTTGAGGCGAAGTAGAAGTTACCATGCTCGATCAAGTTTCGTTACATAAGCTGCGATTGAAAAACGCAGCTTATGTAGCGAATCTTGATCGAGCATGATTATTTCTACTCCGTCTCATGTGCTTCTTTTGTGTTTCTAGGTATGCTTCTACTATACTTCGAAACTACCTCAAAAACCAACCTAATTCGGTGCTATCGCGCACTTCTTTCTCCGAGTTTTGTTATTCAGTGTAAAATCAGCCACTGCCAGATCGGCAACAGAAATATTGCCTTTGGGACAACATTTTTCTTGTGGAAAATGAAAGAATGATGAGGCATTAATTTTCGATCCAAGAAACGAATCTCGAACATCTTGAAGGTTTCGCACTTGCCATTTGTATCTGATGATGGATGTTATGTAGGTCTGATTAGTCCGACCACAGAAACAACCGTTACAAAATCGGATTTTGAACTAATTGGCCCAAAATGTCTTATGACAAACCGTGAATCGATTCCTCCATATCCCAACGGAAGTTGGCAGAAATCATTGTGTTTAGTCCATCATCATCATCATCATCGGCCTGACATTTGGATCCGGCCTCTTGGAAGTCAGATTCAGGAAGTATGTTCCATATTTCAACTCATGTGATCGAGGTTCGCTCAAGTTGGAGGGGAATACAGCCAGCCATCATGTGATCACGCATGATGCAGCTTTTCGGAAGATGATGGCATCATAAAGTGAACTTCAACACCTTTTGTTACGGATCGAAATGAATTTGCTCCTGAATCCTGATTGTGCAGTTTTGGCACTTGTCACGTTCTCCAAAAAATTTGAACGTCAAGGAATTTCCCCTTCCATCTTAATGATAATGATAACATAATAGTGATGATGATGCCAACCCTGATCAATGATCGTGCTGAAAATGTCAAGGAAGTTAAAAACGCTAGTGTCTTGAAGGCGAAGGAAGATTTTTCCTCAAGCTTCGTTCATACATTCGAGTTCAAGGCAAAGCAGAATTGCCAAGGAAGAAAGAACAATATTTGCTTTTGACACCAAAAAATCACAAGATTGTTCACTTTCTTTCCTGGAGGCCAATTCCAAAGCGATTCTCTCTTGCTCTTGTCAGCTCGTGAGGTAATATTTACTTCAATGTTTATGTCTTCTAGTCAAAAGAAAAAAAACGATACTGACATTTACAGCTCGTTCTAAAACGAAAGGGCCAAATTTGGCCAAATCAATGGAGAAGGTGAGGATCATTCGTTACCCTCCATGCCATTCATGCTTTAATTGATCGTGTTATCTCTAGTGCTTTAAAGGGATGACTAAAGCGAAACAGAAAATATGCCTTGCAATGGAATTATATCAGCAACATAACACAGACTTCGATGGATCTAATGAGCAAGATCTGACAAAAGAATGGCATGTGCTTTTGAACAGACACAACCAACTTACGTTTACATGTGTGGTATAAATACGATGAGATGACTTTGGCAAAATTCCGAGCCTCGATTCGGGTTTTGTTTGTCTTGAGTCTGAACATGGCAAAAAATGATTTACTAAAAAGTTATCAACCGTCATGATCTTCCGGTTAAAAACTCAAGGGTAACAGATCTTAGATTAATTTTAAGACAACCGAGCTGGCGTGGCTTTTAATATTGGATTAAAGATGGGATTACATCATATAGGTAAACAATCAAACAGATTACATACTGTAGTTATTCTGGGATAATAGTATTAAACAAAGACGCTAAGCTCACAACGACAGAGTAAGTTGTGCCTGTTCAGATGCAAGTACGAGTGCGTGAAATTTTGTGTTGAGCTTGAAACTTTTAATTTGGAACAGTCAAAAATGCTCTGCAAAAAATGAGATAATGAACGTCCCCAAATTCACGAATTTTAGATCGAAAAGTAACCAACAAGACCGGAAATAATGATACCATGGGCGGCATTGTTCACATGGACGGTTGGGGTAAAATATGAAAAGTACATTTGTGCTTGGTAAAAATTTGACCCTTCTATCTTCCTCAAACCGGCCCCCAAGAAATGTTTATTGTATATGAAAGCAGAA
This sequence comes from Tigriopus japonicus, assembly GCA_010645155.1. NCBI lineage: Eukaryota > Metazoa > Arthropoda > Copepoda > Harpacticoida > Harpacticidae > Tigriopus > Tigriopus japonicus. Next base: position 11,757,366 of record CM021317.1, read on the forward strand.
ATATATTTAACCTGAAGTTCTATTGACCATGCTCCTTCGTTGTACCGGTATGTATGAAGTGTATGCCTTGTTTTAGGCCCCTTGAATTAGCTCCCAACCTTATCACTTTATCTACACAATGTGTGTCCTTGGTTGAAGAACTCTAGATAGATGACTCAAGCGAAAGAAGTGTTTTTCACGTTCTCGGTTTGAAGTGGTGAAATTCAAAACATGGAGCTTGCTTCTATTTTCAAATGACTACGACTCACTCGCTCAATAGGCCTGAATGAACTTCTTTTCTTGAGCGCAACGAAACGTCCTTCATTCAAACACCCCACAACCTTGAGTTTGAAGCCTGTCTTGCACATAATTTGCAGCCCATAATTTTTGTGCATCTACAACTACATCTTCAACATAGATGGGTATAAAATACTCATGAAATAGAATCAGGTTCTTGATAGGCAGCCATTCCTTCTGGGTGAGGGTCATAAAAAGTTCTTATCTGCCTTCAAGAGCAAATTTCATCATAACTTTTTCCCCAACCATCCGCTCGTGTAGGTTAAGTTCGTACCTTGCAAGTTTCGGTCGGAAATGAAACGAGGTCTCCGTTATCTTGACTGAGCTCCCAAGATTGCTTGAATCTTGATGGGCTTCGATACGGTATTGCTCAAGAGTAAGTTGGTCGAGATGAGAAGTTTTTGAGATAATTGGCCAGAAATGAAATGGTTCTCTTCTTTTTATTTATTTTCTCCATTAGGGCGGTAGTTTATGTCTGATTAAAGTACCATTAAAGGCCGGATTAGCGGTAGTTTTTCTTGGTTGACGAACGGGAGGCAAGAAGGTAGTGATCAATTAAATCCATTCCCATCCCAAGATTGATTTCTTTTGTTCTTTCCTCCTTCCTTTGCGAAAATTTGTAGTCATTAAAACAATGTTCTTGAAACTAGGTCAAGGTACGTGATGATTGTTGGCCTGAGATGGATTTGGCTGAATTAATCTTTGTACCAAAAAACATCATTTGCCCACACTTTTCCCTCTATTAAAGAACTACTAATCTTATCAATCAGTGCACTCTATTATGACAATAGTAATTCCATGGTTCCATGCTATGTTTTGTTCAATATTAAACTCCACATAAACTTGATGTCAAAGCATGGTTTTCTTTCGTTCTAGCTTTTGAAGGTTATTTTTAAATGATATATGACCTCTTTTTCCTTGTCTGGCCTTGTTTTTCTAGCGCACTTGTAGTGGCAGGATGGATATTCAAGTGAAATGGTGAAATGAGTGACAATATTGAATAAGAGGGGTGCTTTTCAAGTTTCCTGGTCTCTGTGTTGACACTTTCAATAGAACAATTCGAGTTTGTGGAAAAGTTTCGTGGCTTCGTTGGAATTAGGTCTATTGATCGTTTCTTTGATTAAGCGGCAAGGTCAAAAAGCCATTTCTGTTTTCAATTCAAGCCGTTAGAAAAGCCTTTGACATTACTTTTCATTCATTTCTAGCCACAAATTCATTTCTTAAATCTGAAGTAATAATGTAACTCATGCATTACACGAGGCGGTATCTGAAACACTAATATTGGACTCAAACACTAATATTTTCTTTGAATTTCTTTTATACGTTTGATTTTTAGAAATTCCCCTCTTTGATTAGGTTTAGATCAAAGAACCAAAGATCATGAAAGTAACAACTTAAGAACGCGGTTATATCTTTAAGATGCTGTGTCTCTTTATTGAGCCCTCAAGGCTTTATCAATTATAACCTTGCAATTGTACACGTAAGTGTTGTTTAATTGCAACGAACATCAAATCGAAGCTTAAATCCAATGGTAATCGCTAATCGACCATTGAGGAACAAAACATCGTTTCACCGCATTTTGACCTTCAAGACAAACCATTGGGATTCCAACAACAAGTACAGTAAACATTATTTCCCTTCCTGAAAGCACCCCCTAATTTTCTCTGTCATTCAACCAACACGCAAAAAATAATAATAATTGCAAACAAAATTTCGCGTAACTCAATTTCATTCCGCCATTGTCTTTCATTTTCTGCGGTCACATCACCTTAGTTCCGATTTTTATAACAAACAAAACTACCCGCATTCACACACATACAGGCATAATCACTTTTATGTATTACTTCCTTGTTCTTATACCAGAGCGATTCTTCACTCACTTCCTTCTTTCGAATTTAAGATTCGAGGCGGCGATTCGGTCAATGGTCCGTGAGCAATTTCCAGTTTGCAAGTAGTGTGAACTATGGATGAAGTAATTATAATGCAAAGTGGAAGAAGATAAACTTAAAATGTTTTCGCACTAAGCGACCTTGTCGAAGACGCCGAAAAGCTGAGAAATATATTGATAGCTATCACAAATGTCACACGTTGCAGCTTTGTACACGTACAACACCGGATGTAATTATAGAAATCTTAACCAAGAGAAGGGCCATTTTCAGTTGTGAATGGGATGTATTCTGTCCTAAAATATTTAGATTGAACCGATGCAACAAAGATTGCCAGGTTTAGGACGGGCATTTTTGAAGCTCAATGTCCTGATTTCTGGTTTATTATTACGTGCCCAATCCTCAGTCAAATGTGTTTCAAATTTCCAAAGCAAAGTTTTTGCTGATTTTTGTGCAAGCATACATTGGTTCTTTTGATTAGTTCATTTTCCAATCAACTGTCCCCGATTTTAGAAACATTCGTAACAAGACACGCCTTTAACTTTAAATACCAATTTTGAAAGGATATGCGTGCCAAAGTGGAAAGTTCTCCATCTCAATGGTAATGTTACTCTCAGCAAAAAATAGCCATTATCAAGTCAATTTATCCTTATAGAGAAGTAAATACGTATATAGGAAACTGGTCTTTAATTTGACAAGAAAAGTTCCTCTTCTTGAATAACTGTAAGTTGCATTGTTGGAACTTGTTTGTTTGGCTGAATTGCTGGATCCATGGCGGACAAGATCTTTTGACGCGACACATCACATTTTCAATGATGAAAAGAGCAACATTTGTCAAAAGAGATCTATCTCCGCACATTTAGGAGACTCAAAATGGGAACAAAGCCTTCTTTCTCTGTGGATGAAAACAGAACCGGAACACAATTCTCTAACAGTCGCTCCAACTCGACAATAAACTCCGACTCAAAAGACCGACTCATTAAAACATGTAGGGTGCAAGCAAATAAGTCTTCAAAACACAAGTTCCCTCCCAGTTCGGTAAATCCCCCTCTCTCTCACTCAAGAAAATCGACGTCAGTGTTTACGTTCTTCATGCGCAGGTTTGCCACTTGAAAACCGGGTAGGGAGGGCATCTTTGGCTTTACCAGGCTTGAACCGGGAACGCTATCATGCACTCCTCCTCCTCCATCTCCTCACGCCCATTCAACTGAGAACGGACTCGCTTGGCGCGAGATCCGTGCACCTATGTACTGTACTATGTTATGTGGATGGAGCTGAAATGGATGAGATTGGAATGGATCGGCAGTTGGTAGAAAACCGTTGAGAAGGTAGCAAGTGTGTGACTGGAGCTTAGCTTGGCAGTGGTTGGAGACGAAGTCACCAACTGGGATTTTTTGACTTTCCCCCCAATTCGCCAGAAGAGCCACGACGTAACAAAATAACTTGCCAAGAACAACTAGCAACTCCAACGTTGAGGATTGGTTTTGGCAACAGTTGCGTTAAGTGTTGAAGACCAGTTTTAGGCGGAAATATCATGTGATATTAAACTATATGGTTACATAAAACAAGTGAAGTGATTGCTAGAACGATTCTCGAGCAACAACAACAGTTATAAAACCATGTTGCGGGCATCTCGACTCCAAGGTAGGTAGTAGGCCTGTTGCATGCAGAATTTTGTGTGAATTTACGAGAAATTCACGTGAGTAGGCTCGAAGTCGAACATTAAATTCGGATAAAAAAAGACTAACCTGACATTCGCGAGGGAAATAATCATGCAAAAACCGATTAATGCCGTATCATAGGTAACATTTTATTGCAAAATAATTTTGTTCCATGACGGGATAGTGATGCAGCATTAAAATTTTAGATTGGACTGCTGAATGTATTTCGAGTTAATTATGACATTGACACGTTGAAGCTATTGGCCAACTTGCATCAGACTCTGACCACAGGTCTGAACTGAACTTTCTACGCTGGCTTTGCATAGTATGTATGTACATGTGGATTACGTGCGGGGTGAATGAGATACACACGATGGCAAAGCAAAGTCGAATTCTATACGAGGGACCGTTCAGTTCATTCATTCAGGGATTGAGACTTCCATCTAATTGAGAGTCTGACTCTGCCACATCAATGTAGATTTGTTTAGATACACGACTGAAGACTTTGGTTGACATCAAGGCCTTGCTTCCGGAGAGAAAGTACCTCTTGACATTCCACTCGACCTAAAGAAAGAAATCCTGGATGCATCCAAGCGAATCACTTTGGCATGATATATGTGGCATATATTTATCTTTGGATAGTGTGGCAAGAATGGTAGAAGCTAGCATTCATGAGTGTCCATGTCCTGTAGAATCACAGAACGCCAAGCCAAAAATACAGTACGGGCTAAAATAAGTTACAAAAAACATCATGGACAAAACTTATGAGTTGAGATGAACTTCTTTGAGAAAGTCCCATGATGTGCAAAAGTGCGTGGAAAGGGTTCTCTCTTGTCACTGATTTTTGCGGCCAATTTCAGGGTTGATAATTTCCCGAGACCATTTTCGTGTGCCTGACCGTTGAAAGAAATGTCTGAGAGATTTGGACAAGATCTTTAGCGAATATGTGTCGTGGACGCCATTCATCGTGATTTGACCTATGAAATCTTTCAAAAGAACGAATCGATCGCATTCCTTGGGAAGGACATGACTGTCACGAGTTTCAAGAGCCCAAGAGCATTGAGAACGTGAACGATTCTCACTGATAATTTGTTCAGACGAAGACGTCTACTAATCTTGTTATACATAGTTCTATCTAGTTTGAACAAGACAACTGGTATTTCGTATCTCCAATAGTTCAATGTCCCATTTATGCAACCCTGTATCTTTTACGTAAGATGAGAGGGGTAAACCCAAGGAAGAGAATATTTCCACGTAAACTCCGTGACTAATAAAGTCACTTCAGAGAGTTGCGAGCGGGATCAGCTGATTATTTTGCGATAATATGAAGCCCGAATAAGGCCACAACTTTGCTGTGAGTGAACGAGAGAGCGTGAGTGTGTTTGTGTGGGTCCCATGTAGGAGGTTAAATCATTAAAACACATACAATCGGTCCTAGGGGTCGCGTACGTACCTCCGTAGATAGATCAGGTTTCAAGCTGACACAGAAACAACAGAAATCCTCAAAACTGATTGGAGTTGTTAATCGTATCGTCTTCAGGGTCTTTGGAACAAAGATAAGACGAATTCAGTGTTAAGAGATCGATATTTGAGTGAGCAACAAACTTACGCACCTATCCGATGGAAGGAATACAAAGTAAGATCAATCTTATCTACAGAATTTTAAGAGAAAGATGAATATCATTGATCATTTGAAGTAGTATGTTAAATCATGAATTTGGAATCTTTTCACATCCTCCAGCCTCAAGAGGACTTGTAACGATAAAATAACAATAACAGAGGCTATTTGGCCTTTTTCATTTGACAATCTAGCATCAAATCGTTGCCTTAGGAATGAAACTTCCTCTCTATTTTAGACTAGTCTTTTGTTTCAAGGATCCCTTTTAGAATTAGTCCGTCAAGTTGATGGAAATTTGGGAACGAAAAATATTCATGCTGAGGAATAAGAAGTGCATATTATGTGCCTGGTCGAATGAAAAGTATGCTAGGCATAAACGGTTATTTGCAAAGGTTTACTTAAATGCAAAAATTGACATTTCTCATATTTCGGAACACAAAGTAACTCTTAGGACACGAGATGAATTAAGTACTATACTCTAAAAAAGACTACGTGTATATGATGAAATGAATTTGGCCTGCAGGGTGTTGTTTTGACTAGAGCACTATAATAACTTATAGTGCTCTTGTTTAGACCTTTAGGGAAGCTTTTTGTTTGTTTGTACCATAATGTAGTGCTGCGGGATTTACTTTTGAAACTATTGGCTAGTATTGCGAGCTCAATCCTTTTCTCTAGCTGAACACAATTTTGGAGTATCCTAAGCAATACTGACAACGAATAACGTCAAAAATTAACAACAAAAATACTGTCTAGACGTCTGAATGGAGGCCTCTTGAAACTATGGGATGAACTCCAATAAATAAGGGTGCGTGCCATCATTCAAGGGTTCTTCCACAGTGTGGGCAATTTCATTGCCAACAGAGACAATCACATTGGATAAAACACTTCAGGTTTTCCACTTCGATGTGACATGTGTTCTGTATACAAATTTCAGGTCTTTTAAATGATTTTTAGTTGCACTTTTGCTCAATATAAGTTTGAACAGAATTTTTGGTCCACCCTGTACAAAAAAAAACTGATTTGTTTCATTGCTAATAAAGGCGCAAATATTTTGAACGTGACATTATGAGCTTATTATGGACCAATGAGTTGTACGAAATCTAATCAACTATGTATATTGCTGACAGATTGTGCATTTTAAATTGAAAGCAAATAACTCGAGAATTAAAGCCAATTTTACTAAAAAGGAGGTGTCGAATTTTATCCGTACCAAACTTCAGTCCTCCTGACAACGAAAAATTAAAATCAATAATTTGTTGTCCATTTAGCTAGAAATCACTTCTTTTTTCTGAAAATTTACCGTGAAGTTACCGTCTTTTTCGATCTTTATCTATTTTTTTGGGTGCAAGCAGTCAAGCCCATGATTTCTAATACGGATTTCAATGCTTAAAGTGAAAACAAGTGTTTTGGTTGGTTCTGCTTGCGCACAACTGTTTTTCGAACACCTTTCGAATGAAATTTCTACAGCCGTTTTCAAGAAGTTCATTAATCACAAATTGTTATCATTGAAGTCTTTTTTCCTTCCCCTCCTCATTTGGTCATAGCAGACCCACTCTCACGTTCAAACCTCAACTTCTGCTAGAGAAATCCAAGCTTAAGCATCAAATAAAGACAAATATCATCCCTATATTTGTCAATTTGAGCCCACGTGGGTATTCTTTTGTATTCAAACCACAAAATACTCACCGGACATGACAAATTCTAGATGCCATAGATGATGTAATCCAGTGTCTCTTTGTCTGTTACAGATGCCATGGTGGCTGAATTCAGGGAATCCCTGGCGATTTCCAGGAACAAGTTCCCCTCCTCAGATTTGGTTAAAGTCCCCTCGGATTCCACCCAAGAATCAGGGAGTCCTGGAGGGTTGATGACACCCTTTGGTGAATCGCCTCCACAACACCATGAGTTCGATCATGAGGGTTTGGTTGTACCCAAGAAGATCTACAATCCATGTAAAGAATCAAAGAATGTCAGAAACCTGAACAAAGAGATTAAATGGAATGCCAAAGCGTAAGTTACCAAGAGTGATGTAACCTCGTGCACTTTGAGCGTTTCGCAACCGGCCCACGAAAAAAAAGCTCGGCTGGGTATTTTAAATGTCAAGCCGTCGTTGTTGACGGGAAGAAAACTTGAACGAACCAGAGAGATGTAACCATTACGACAACCACGACGAGTTGAGACACTCACGTGTGATTGAGTCCCGATTGATACACAACTCCAGATGTTGTTCCTTTTTAGAGTATCAGACTCTTTAGTGCTTGAGTGTGTCCACTTTCATCGAGATACGAAGGATAGGTCATGAAATCAAGTACACTCCTCAGGCACTTCACTTGGTTGAGCCATTAATCATTGAGGATCTGTAATGGTGTCTAATTAGCCCCGCCAAACTAGCCATAGTTAAGGCATCAGGAAGTTTTTTTTTTCTCGACCAAAATAGTAGAGGTTAGGCAATAAATAGAAGTCCAAGCAGGATTCGTGTTTTAAACCTTGAATTGAGCACGGTAAAAGTCAAACGTCAAATGTTGATGTACTGTACGGCAAATTTATGCAAAGACTCGCACAGATTAATGCAACAAAGACTGCGTATTTATGGCATTCCCGTTGTATGTTTTCCCTTGGTATCATCGAATCTAAATGATAAAGTTTATCAAAACCAAGAGATCCATTTGACTATGATTCCATGACCAGAGGTGTTCTGATCAAATTTACTAGGTAAATATCCTCGATAAGTAATAATATAGGTCGAACAGCAGAGACTTAATGGTATATCAAAAGTTTGGAAGTTTTGAAACCAACTTTTTTTTTCAGGCAGAGTGGAATCAATTCTTTAAACTGTATGACGAAAGCTGTGTATATGTAGCAGACTAAGCTTCAAGTGTTAAAAAGAGAGTTGCTGAGGTTTTAATTTTTTCACACACTTTGTTCATATGCGTAAGTTTAAAACTTCCTTTCTTCACCTTCCGACTTGTGAATTCGATCCATGTTTTTCTCACCAATTTAAGGTGATTCCAAGCCAAATTGATATCCTCCACAACGGGATCTTTCTAGTTCCCAAACTTTTTTATCGTGGCATCAGCGGATTTTATTCACTCGTCCATAGAGATTTGATTTATTTCGTGACTGCCCTAGCATATCAAGAGTTCCATTTTAGTGAGAAAGACTCTCATCAAACTATTTGGCAACCCCCCTTGTTATGTGGAATCATTTTCCTCGTCAATCACTTGATTACTTCCCATCTTGAATCTTGATGTTGGATGTCTTGTTTTGATGATTTCAGCGGTGTGAACGTTCTTGGAACAAAGTCTGAACTGGAGAAGGTCATGGAGAAGCGAAATCGTCAAAGGGTGGAAATCGAGAAGAAATCAGAAATCCAGGCCACCAAAACGGACTTCCAAAAGGTGCTCGAAGAGCGAGCCAAGAAAATTGAAGATGTAAGTCCAAAGCAATGCCACTCGTTCAAATGCCAGACATTCATTCAGTTTGGTGCCATTTGCCCGCAGCACCTGTACTCTGTGCTCTTTTGTACACTGACAACCATCTGGTATGGCAACGATGATTGCTAGTAGAGCAATTTAATTTCAAGCAATGATCTGCTGGGCCTTACCTTGATCCTTGCCATTTTTCCACTTCAATGAGAAGCAACAATTAAACTTCCATTTGATATCTCAAACGGAAGATCCTCCGGAAGCCATGATAATAACTTTTTGTGATATTTTCACAGCCATAAAAGGGCCAAAGGTTTTGAAAGCTGTCATTGGTGTTCATGAGTAACTTAATGATCAAAGGATGATTATTATTATTATCATCATCTCGGTTATCTTGTGTTTAAGAATTTGTACCGTAGATCAGAAAAGTAAGATATTTCAAAAAGAAGGACTTCTTCGCCCAACCCCCAAAACAATCTTGTTATTAAAAATGAAATAGAAAACTTTTTATTGCCTCATGTTTCTATCAATTTTTAATGCTATCAATCTGGTATTTTCTCATTTTCAGCTCGAAAAGAAATCGTGTGTGACGTCTGGGCGAAATCTTCAACCGGGTTCGGATTCTGAGAGTGGGGATAGTGGCCATTGTAGTCCAGAGCCTGAGTTTGTTCGCGTTCACGCCCATTTAAAACACGCCCAGTCCAGGAATCCCAGTAGCTCTTCCACGAATCCCACCACCAAAACGATCTAAACTGACTGACCAATCCAGTGGCCATTATCACTTGAAAGAAGGAATCGTCAACTTCTTCATTAGTTTACGTAGTATATAGCCGGCTGTCAGTCTGGCATCCGCGTCCGTGAAAAAATTGTTTGTTCCTTTTATTTTTGAAATTCATATTGTCTCAATGACTCCTTGATTTTGTGCTTCATCTCTATTAAGGAAATTGGCCGCCAAGAGGCAACTTTTGAAACAGAACAACCGCAAGAGAAGTTAAGTCTGGCAAGTTTGGCAACACAAAGGGCAACTTCTGAAATCAAACAGTACAGAAACATGCAACGTGTTTGTAAAACCGTAACTTTTGAAACTTTTGGCCATTAGTTAAAGGCTTATTTCCAAGCAAGACCTTTTAACAAGTCCTGACCCAAGCTAAAAGATTGTGCTTTTCATGACTGAATTGAATCATGGTGTCTGAAATATCTAAAATAATGCAATGGTGGAAGAGCAATTTATGAACTTAATTCTAACTTTTAAATACATTAAAATTGCCCTTTCTGTATTAAATCTACTGTAAGCTAAACTGAGGCTAGTTTTTAGACACAAAGATCGATCTCAAGATTGGGCTTATAGTACTAAAGTACGATCTTGAGATCAACCTTTTGCGTCTAAAAAACTAGCCTCTGGTCTTGCTAAAAATATTGATTCACAACAAAGGGCATTTTTAACATCTATTACTTAGGCATCAATTTTCTATGGTTCAAACCTAGTTGTTTGGGCAAATAAAAAAAAGCAAAATTTTTGGGGCAAAGTCATGTCAAGGGTTCAAATACCAGGTGATATACAAACAGAACTAAAATCAACCTAAAAGAAATAAACAAGGGCAAAGTAAGAAGTTACGCTGTGAACATGAAAAAGAAGAAGGGATGAACAGACAGAACAAGTAGATGGTGATAGAAATGTTGAGGAAATATGAGGTGGACTTTACAACACTTTATCGGTTCATTGATGTAAATATATAAATAAATGAAAGGTATACACATTTACAACCTATGTTCAAAATGTTACTCTGAAATAAGAAAATGTAATTTGAGGCATTAACATTTGCACAAAAGTGCAAATTTCCTAGAGCCCAAACTAACTGCATTAACAAATCTCTGAATCCACCTTATTGCACAGAGAGGCTTTCCTTGTAAAAACACAATTTTTGTATTCCATTCTATCTGTTGAAAAACATTTCTCTACCCTGAATCATCTCCATGACAAAAGATATGTTTGTTTCAATCTATTTCATATAAGAAACTTTTGCATTTTTGAGTTTGAGAAATTACTAATGCCCTCCATTCCAAGGGAATTTACTCGAGTACTGACTGAAACAATTGGGTTTGACTTAGGATCCATATGGATTATTTCAATAATTCATGGGAAGTCCTTCATTGATGTAATTGTGACAATTCCTGACCCAAAAGTCAACCGCCATGAGGAAAAATTCCCCAATGGTTGAGGAAGTTACCTTTGAATTAAAGATCTTAGATAGAAGTTTAAAGTAAAGCCTGAAGGCCACACACAACAAGAGAACAAAAAGAGGCATCTGATTAGCCAAATGAGAAGGGATATTGGCCAAAAAGGCAAACAAATAGACTTGGAATGACAAAAAATCCAAGATAAACCAAAACTGCACGCTCAAAAATTTTGCGTGAAAATGAAACACTACAAAAAAGTATGCTACAATTGTGTGTTGTACTCAAACTACGAGATATACATATAATGGTTGGAACGAGTTTATTTGTCGGGAACGAACGACATAGCCGTCATCAACGTACTACTCCCAAGGAACAGGAACGAAAAGTTTAAATACAAGATGAAGTAGAACGCACAAGGGAATAGGAGGTACAACATGAGAGCAGAGATAAATGAAATTCAAGTACACTACACCTCCCCCAAATCAAACGACAACTGAAGATTTGATTTTCAAACTTTGAAATTCCCGCCTCTCTTCGAACAAGTGCTTTGAGCACGAAACCTCTTCACTTCACGAGGTGTGAAAGACTCGGGCGAGACTAGCGTCTCTAGGCGAGACGGCTTCCACATTCTTCTTGGACGACGAAGAGTTGCGTTGAGAATATTGCTCCTCTCCACCATATTTAATGAGATCATAGTTGACCAGCCAATGATGGGAACTTCAACATCGGAGCTGACGAAAGCTTTCACAGGGGTGCGATGGTTTAACCATTTCAATTGGAGCTCAACCACACCATCGCACGTCAAACGAGATCCATTTACGGCTTGAATCACTTGCTTGTTTGATGAATCCACCGGTATACAATGGCGGCGAATGAGCTTGGCGGGGAAAATGCAATGTGATGCACCACTGTCTGGCAAAACATTGGCTTCAAATTTAACTCCAAAACCATCAGATACAACAACTTCGGCTCGAGGTGTGGGCATAGATCGAGCTCCTTGCACACGCCAACTCTTGAAGTGGTCACACTCTCACTCGCAGAAGAGCCGATCGAATCACTGGCTCTGGCCGAAATGCACATTCGCTCAAAATGGCCTTGCTTCCCACAACCATGACAAACTTTCTTTTTGGCTGGACAAAATGGACCAAAATGTTCTTCAAAACCACACTTTCCACACGAATTGGAAGGTTTTGCGGTTAAGGTCTGGTATAACGGACCGGGCGTGCGTCAAACTTTAGGAGAGGGAGAGGGAGGAGAGTACAGGAGAGGGAGAAGGGAAACCCAGGGTGGCCGTGTTTTGCTAGGTTTTGCTTAAGTTAAAATTTTTCGTGACGCAATAAATAAAGAATGCGCTCAAGATGTGTACTAGCTTAACTAAACCCGGCATAACAGATCCTCGTGCGAAGTGATTTTGCTGAAAAGAACTGTCCCTGGATTTACCACATAAGCCCGGTGTTGGAGTTACCAGCTAATGTTATTAGTAGTTGAATGAGGCAAAAAAACTGGACAGAACTTTGGACTGCGCTTAATGATGTTCATTATTTTCAGTTAGGCCAGCTCAAAAAATTGACCTAACCACTTATTCCATGATTAAAAATTCATTGCTCTATTATTGAAATGTGTTGTTAGGAAGTCCCTCATTTCAGCAGTTTTTTGAACAACACGTTTGGTCATCCTCAGACGTCTATGAGTAACCCCTCGCCTTTTCTTGATCATAGCAGTGCCACATGCCTTCTTCTTTATTATGACGCACGCCCGGTCCGAAATACCAGACCTTTACCGGTTTTGCGGTAGTCTTTCAGAGTAGGGTCCAAGTTAAAAACGAGGGAGCGGAGGGAGGGTGGGGAGAACAAAAGCCACTGCAGACAGGCTATCTGTACCACTGAACGAGGAAGAGAGCAGCCGAGTGAGTGAGCGAGCGAGCGAGTGAGCTGAGCATTGGTTGGTTCGTGCAAAGAGACAAGTGTGCCTCACTTGGAGCTACCAAGGAAGGCATTCACTTGCTGAGCGAGAGAGGGATCGAGTGAGCAGAAACACGGAGGGCTTACGTCCTGCTCTCGACGGCTTTAGGTGGTGAGCTTGTGGGGGCAATACAGACTGGGTATCTGTAGCAATGAGCTCTCGAGGACTCTAGGTGGTGAACTCGCTAGACTACGTGACCAAGAAGGCAAGAAAAGCGCGCGCAGGCAGCAGGACATTCAAGAAGAGAAAGAAAACCATTCATTAAGTGACCAGGAATAGTGCCTACTGACTGTTGAAAAATTCCTAGATTGATTCCCACTTAAACCCGCCCCTTTCTTTCAGACTGACCACTCATAGAGGAAGGGTGCAGCCACGGCTGAAAGAGAACTCTTTGATTGACGGAAGCGACTTTACTGTAACCAATAGCAGTCTAGCAATTCAATAATTGATAAATGGCTAAGAAGATGGAAGCTAGTTAGGCACGAGAGCTCGGACTCAAGATCGTTTTGGCGTTTTGATATAACAGTTCCTGAATTTGATTAGACCATAATTTATTTGCGAGCGTTTGAAATATTAAAGTAATGGATACGTGGTACAGACATTGCTAGGTTTAATGGATTTATTAGGATTTCGTCTTACAGGGAATATCTATCTTTGTTGCGGCAGATCAAAACCTACTACCACACCCACAAAGAAAAATACATTTTTTGACCAAAATTTGACCAAACCTGTTGCATAAATGAAATGATGTATCCTCTCATGGACAAATTCTTTTTATTTTATAAACCTGTTGCATAAATGAAATGATGTATCTTATCATGGACGAATTCTTTTTATTTTATTCTTCTCTTCAAACAAAGAAGTTCAAAAATGTTTCGAGTTTAAATTTCAATACTAATAAATAACCACGTCGACCACAAAAGGCAGCCTTGTAGTCCGGATAGAAAAAGTTGTAGGTACTCAAAGGCAAGAGAGATCAGCTAAATATCTGTCTCCTAGATTTGGGTATGGTTAGCTTTCAATCCTCAACCTATCTCCCAAACGTTTAATCCTTTCAGCATTTCACTCCTTCTTCTCCGCCCAACTCCTTAGCCCATTTCCCTTCCCTCACCCCAAAACCTATTTCTATTTCCACTCTTCTCCCAAATATCCATAACCCTCCCCCTTTTTCCACTTTCTCCCATAGGCAACCAAGGTCTTACTCTAGTGTGACCCTCCCTTCACAAGCAAACCCTTCCTGTAGAGCAAAATTTCGTCAGTGAGTAGAATTTTTAAAGGTTAGACAGAAAATTGACTTGGTCCACCGGAAGGCCTTGAGCCTACAAAAGGGCTCTATTTGTACGCTCATCATCTGATTTTCACAAAAAACAGCACAAAGGTTAGGGTACTGGAGGAGCCACCCAATGATAGAGAGGTCTCCTTTATTTCTATCTAGTATAAAACTCGACAATCTACCTACCCTACATATGCATAATCAAGACATGACAATGACAGATCCTCTCGCGGGCCACGCGAAATCAGCTCACGGGCCACATTTGGCCCCCGGGCCAGGGTTTCACACCCCTGCCTTAAAGATCGACTAACCTGAGCGTTTGGAGCACTAGGGAGCGACAAGTCAAGCGCATTTTAGATCTTCCCCCTTTAGATCCCTTAAAGAGACCTTCACTTTGGCTCGCACGAATTTAATCAATTACTGGATCAAGTGTCAACCTCGATGGCTCATGGCTTTTTGTACTCGTAGTTCTCTTGACGAAACTTCTTAGCTCAGTTCGCGATTTAGCATCGGCCAAAGGCCTCAGTTCCATTCATGAAGTGATCGAAGCACCTGATGACCTTTGGCGTTCATCTCAACCTGTTACTAGTCAAGTAAATGGCAAAATGGCATTCATCTTGAAGAGCGTCTGCATGTTGACGGAAGTTTGCCCTTACCATCAAGAACATGAATTTCATGCCCGATCTTGCATTTCCCCGTGCAAAATAACTGGTCATGTTGCCACAAACCCTTCTCCACGCCCATTGAATCAAACATCTGACCAAAAATCTAATTTTCGCAAACAAGATGAGAAACTTGTGGCGTTTTGTTGTCGCTGATGTAGAAAGTCGCATACTTGGGAGTAACTTTTTGCGAGAATCACGATTACTTCTTGATGTGAAACGCCGGGGCCCGTATTCTCAACTCGTACTTGGTGGTTGAAGTAAGACTTCAAGAACGAAGTTACTACATAGAAGTACGACTTCAAGTTCCAAGACCGAGTTGAGAACACGAGCCCAGAGACTCATCGAGCCATATTGCCCTGATCTCTCATTTCCGCTTGCTCTGGATCCAACCATGTTCGTGGCCTGGAATGCCTTACCATTTCAGATGACTCCTATCAACGCATTTTGAGTACATTTCCTTCACTAACAACTCCAAGATTTGATGCTGCGACATGAGCTACTTTTAAAGAGGAGGGAAACTTGCCCTGATCCAAGATGCAACGCATCAAGTAGGAGAAAACAGGGGCAAGAATCTGTGAACATTTCATCAGAAACTGAGATGTCACACCATCAGGTCCAGGAGAAGTCAAGAGCTTTGAGCTCTTGATGGCCTCAAAAGTATCTTGATCTGTGACTACCAGATCCTCCAATCGATTATCCTGACGATCAATGCCAGTCTCATCAACAAAATTGCTACAGTCATGGCCCACCCTGTCTAAACTTTTCGGAATTGAAAATACACTTGAGAACTGATCTCCAAGCGTATTGGCCGTAACATTACTATTAATGACGGTTTTATCGTCAACCTCAAAAGGTCCGGCAGGATGCTTCATTTTTCTCTACTTTCCTTCTCCATCTGATCAGAATCAATAGAGTCCCCAATCCAAACAATATTTCAAAGTTGGACTTAAGTTTCAAAAATAATTTGGAGCAAATGTATTGCCAAGACTTGAAGTGCATTAACCTTAGTAGTATATGATTGCACCCGCTTTTGGAGGCCCCTAATCAATCAAATGAATCATGCATAACCCCTAATTTCCGGCTCAGGGTGTAATGACCCGCAGGTGGCCTG
>CM021317.1:11773692-11792038 GCA_010645155.1 Tigriopus japonicus
TTTGAACTTGGCAACCATAAAAGTCATATCCCTGTATGTATTGCTTCCGGTTCAACGGACAATAGAACAAAAAGCGTGCTGAGCAGAGAACTTTGGGCCACTTCATCACAGATTACAATAACTTTATTGCAACTCCAAAACCAAAGCCGTCAATCCTTCGTCATCTTGCCTCATCTGTCAAAGTAATTGAGGTGTGCACTTTGCCATAGCTGCATATTAAGCTAGGTGTGGTGAATCGCTTTGTGACGAAGCTGCTTAAAGCCACTGAATTGGCTTTCATCGGCGATATTTGGATAGTGAATCCAGGAGTCGAATGTCTTTAAACATTTTTATCCTAATTTCAAAACGTCGTTTCCTTTGAGTGAAATATGGCGAGAAGAGAGGGGGACTTCATTGTTCGAATTAGCCCTAAGATAGCCTTTGCTATAGACCATATTTGCGGAAAATACGACTTTGAAAATCTACAGAAAAGATTTAGAAAAATGCACTTAATTGCATTTATTGGCTATATGGTGTAGCCAAATACTTCATTGACATGTTTAATATTTTCACATGACTTACACAATGAGAAAGCACCGAAAGCAATTGACATAAGTGAAATCAAGCAATTAGAAAGATCACAATTCTGTGCTAATAACCATTTGGCAAAACCTAACTCATCTCAGATTCCTTATTTGGAAAGCCAATTTTGTTTCTCTCGAAAAGTTGCTCGCTCAAGTGATCTGGCTTGTTGGCTAGATGAAAGGGGAGGGACAATTTGCCCATTCACAAATCCCTTATTGGGAAAGCCAATCAAATCGACTTTTTTTTGGCTGCTTCTGTTTATCGGGCTACCTTGTTGGCTAGATGAAAGGGGAGGGACAATTTGCCCATTCACAAATCCCTTATTGGGAAAGCCAATCAAATCGACTTTTTTTTTGGCTGCTTCTGTTCATCGGGCATGCACTTCATCAATTTTCCTGGTCAATCAAGCCCCAGTTGCGCGTCAATCCTTCAACGACGGCGTGTTTTTTCCTCATATGTCCACCGATTGCATTTGGTGTTGGGTGAACGTTGCCTTACTTATTCAATTCGCCTTCGTCCTTTCTGCGTCTCTGCTTGGTCCATCACAGCCTGCTTGTTAGGTCCGCTCACAGATCATATAATGACTAGATGTCGCATTGGCCCGTACCGTCGGCGAGAGAAAAGTGACACCACTTGGCCCAGCTGCGCTAGCTTCAAAATCTCAGGGCGACCGCGTGCTCAGAAGTAACGACGTTCGCTCGCGTCAAGAACAAAGTACGTACGGTACGTTGAGTTTGTTCAGGATTTGGCCACGCTGGCAAATTTTTGAAAAGTTCGAAATTCCCACCATTTTGGGGTGTAGTGTTATGTACCAGCTGATGAAGCAAAGTTGTCCACCTTTTTCTTGCACGAAGCGAGGTCTAGCCATTATATGGTCTGTGGGTCCGCTTCGAGTGGTTGAGGCGTTCGTGCGCATGCCTTCCCTTAATCTCGCTGCTCTTGCTGTGTGCGCAGCACAGATCAGATAATGGTGCGCAGTGTGTCTTCTCCCGTCTTGCAGGCTGTCTGAGTTGTATGTGCTTTAGACCTCTCTCGCTCCCTTACCTGCCTTCCCATATTCTTGGTGTCTCATGATGTGCGCGCACTGCTTCAGTGTCTTCCTTCGTGCGCATACCTTCCCATAGTCTCGCTGCTCGTTATGTGTGCGCGGTGCCTGAGGTTCTTCTTCGTCTTGTAGGCTGTCTGACTTCTGTGTCCTTTAGACCTCTCTCGCTCCCTTGCTTGCCTTCCCTTGGTCTTATTGCCTTATGTGTGCGCAGTGGTTGACTGTCTTCCTTCGTGAGCTTGCCTTCCCTTACTCCTTGGTAACTCCAAGTGAGGCACACTTGTCTCTTTGCACGAACCAACCAATGCTCAGCTCACTCGCTCGCTCGCTCACTCACTCGGCGGTATTGCTCTCTTCCTCGTTCAGTGGTACAGATAGCCTGTCTGCAGTGGCTTTTGTTCTCCCCACCCTCCCTCCGCTCCCTCGTTTTTAACTTGGACCCTACTCTGAAAGACTACCGGTTTTGCGACGGATTCTCGCGATTGGTCTCGATTTTGTTGCTTCTCTCGCTTGTACGTGGACACACGAACAGCACGGGCCACAACTTTGTCTTGGAGAGCAACAAGATTTGCACCACCAGCCTCCCAAGACTCACATTTGGCCTTGACCTCGGCCAACGACGGGTTGTCCAGGCACAAAAGCTCCCTCTTCAATTCTTGGTCAGACACGGCCACAATCAAACGAGAGGCAAGTATCTCCTCATACGAGATCTTCTCGAGCTCAGCCAGGCTACCCACAAGCTTCAGTCTCACGAACAGATCGCAAAACGACTCTCCTGTTTTTGTTCCAGGGTGTTGACGTCTACGGCGAACTATATTTACGGACTTGGCGATGTGACATTGGATTTTATCCAACACGTCAACCACGGGTTCATCATCAGAGACGTCCAAGTACTGAGATATTGTCTGGATCATCGCCACATCCATACATCCACGGAGTTGAGCGCGTTGCTCTGGTAGTGAAAATTGGTCCATTCCATTGGACAGATTAAAGTCCAAAAACTTTTGCCTCCACACATGGAATGGCGCCAAAGTAACATCTGGAGTCAACGAATCGGGCTTCAACGACGTGTTGATCCGCGGTGTGCGTCGTAAATCAGGGGTTGCAAAACTCGCACGAGGGGTTAACGCCTCACAACGGTATCGCAAGTTGCGCACATCTTGCTCCACAACAAGTAAGCCACTTTGAAGTTCATTGATGAACAACGTATCTTCATCTCGATCATCCCCTTCCTCCAGTTCACCTTGACTCGCGCACTGAACATCAATATGAGCATTTACCAATGCCTCCACACGAACTTCCAAAGCTTGGATTTCACTCTCCAAACAGGAAATCTGCCATAACTCCACGGCCATGACATCCGCGGATTGAAGACCCTCCACATGGGTCTTCAGGGCGACGAAAGCTTCACGAGCTCGGAAACGAAGTTGCCCACGTTTCCTTTTCAACTTGGAAAGGGACTCCGGCTCGACTTTCGGCGGCATGGTTCTCCGACTTGGTTCCACAAAGTCAACACAACTACATCCACGGGATTCACAAGTTCGTTTAATCCATCAACGTGATGGCTTCCAACACTGCGCCATGTGTTGTACTCAAACTACGAGATATACATATAATGGTTGGAACGAGTTTATTTGTCGGGAACGAACGACATAGCCGTCATCAACGTACTACTCCCAAGGAACAGGAACGAAAAGTTTAAATACAAGATGAAGTAGAACGCACAAGGGAATAGGAGGTACAACATGAGAGCAGAGATAAATGAAATTCAAGTACACTACAAATTGCTATAAGTTTTTTTATTAAGTGATCAAAGGTAGAACAAATAATAACCGTCGTAGTTTATTTTCACTGATTAGTCTGAGTCTTTACAATAAAACAACAAGGAAAAAAATGTTCCACTTCCCATTCAAGAAGCTGCGTTTTGCTGCTTAAGGGGTGTTCCGTCCCCAATTCAGGATTGAAGGGTCCTGAACGTTGATTCCCAAGAGGGATGGAACATACAGGTAAACTTTGACCATAGATAAATAAAATAGAGAAGAGATATCTCAATTTTGACGCCGCCAAAACCGCCCTCTATTAGGGACTACCTAACAACATTGTTAAAAATGATGGTTTCATAAGGCATGTCATAGAGTGCGCCACCTCGTTTGTAACGAAAATATCCTTTTTGAAGTTTGATTCTCTGAGTCAATCCAGAAAATACAGCCTGAGTCATCTAGAGGCCACGGATCAAACAATGGTCGCCGTCGTCTGCCTGCTTGGCTAGAACTGAGAAGTCTGGAGCTAGTTTGTGCTTTGACCTAAGCACTAAGCTACTTGCTTTGATAGCTGAAAGAGAGCGTCTAATACTTGGGCTTACTTTTGTTAGACCTATCTTCAGGCCTCCGATTCGTGAATGATCCTGGGGTCTCCTCTCGATCTACCCTACATTCACCATCTTGATTCTAAACTAATTCTCTAACTACTCGCGGTCATACTTCAGCCTCTACCAACGTCGATCTCTACTCTATAGTCCAACTACTAATACTGGCTACCAAACGAGATAAATTACCTTCTTTCTATCTCTCCTTTATTGATTCTAGTTCATCGGGGGAAAGAGGTACATACATTTGCATATACATAGATATACTAAACGGCTTTGTCCTACTGTTCTTGATGAAAGGATGTTCCGAATCTGTCCAACGGAGAATCAGCCCCAAGGGGTTGAGGGTCTTATTTATCATATGACCCCATCTTCTGTAAGGCTGCGTGTTCGAAAAATTGCAAACGTTCCGATCGAGGTGGCGTGACTGACACCCAGTGATACATTCCGCTCATCATCAAAACAATGTGAGCTTTCAGCAAAGGTTGATGAGGAGTGTTGTTGTTGTTGTTGTTGACGAACAAGGAGGTCGGAGGCCGATCCAGCAAACGGTGAGACTTCTTCGGGTGGAGTAGACCCCCGACTCCATCATCAACTTGGATTACCGCAAACTTTAAGAAGAAATAATTGGATTGAGACAGTTCAAGTGGCTGCTCCTTTTTTGACCCACCCAAACATCAATAACAACGTTCCAAACAACAATAACAAAGCAAACACCGAACCCAAAGACAAAAATACACAGGCGAGGTGTGACTGACATCTTTGGGTGCAGTTTGAAACACAATCAGTGCTTCCATTTTTCTCTCATTAATTGTAAAAATGGCACTGTCAAACACAAAACGTCACTCTTCTCAATGCCTACAAACGGGTTTTGGGAGTTGCCCGAGCTCTTTTGTGGAACAAATCTGCTGGAAAGACTTTTGGGGGGTGGAAGAACAATTTCGCTCCCCCCTAAAAAAACTGCTTCCACAAGCTGGCTGCTCCAAAACGCACGTTTGGTTAACGCAGAAACTAGTTTATTGATGGATGCATGACCTTCACAAGAACAAGCCCAAAGGAGGCTGATACTTCGATTTTTGATCAGTTCATAGAAACACTCTATGGAAACGGAAACTAATCGGTTAAGTTCGGACTCATATCCAAAGATGTCAGGATTACCTCGACTCCGTATAGCAATGCCACCAAAAAAAACGAAATAAACATCAGTCACGATAAAGCCAAAAAGTCAAAGCGTCGTCAAACCACTACTCCTCAAACTTCTAAGTTTGTTATAACAACCTCTCCTCAACAATTGGAAGCTCTACAGCAACATTGGAGTACTTTCTTCTACAAGAACCGCATCCCTTTTAAGGTTGCTGATGATCCACCGTTCCACGCCGCCATTGAGGCCTCCCGACCTGGAATTGGGCGCAAATTGTTGAACAGAAAGCTCTTGGCTGGATCACTTTTGGATAAGAAAGCAAATTGAGTGGAGCAAGACATGAAGACAAAAAAGACCAAATGGCTGTTTTGGCCCAGGATGGTTGGTCTAACATTAATAGGTGCAGCTTTACGTTCAATATTACACATATATTAAAAAAAAAAAACATTTTTGTCTGGATCTTTTTAGGGAGCCCATCATGGCATCTACCTTGACATGTGTTGAAAAAGGAAAGACTTACCCTCTTGACTTCAAAAACGTGGGCCCTGAGAACAAGATCGCAAATTATTGCTTTGATCTTGCCAAACAATCGATACTCATGGCCGAAAACACGTTTCAGTGCAACGTAGTTGGTTTTCTCAGTAACAATGAAGCAAAGATGGTGGCTGTGCGTCGCTTGTTACAAGAATGGAGACCTGATATCATCGTGTATGGGTGCAGCGCGCATAACTTAAATCTTGTGGAAGCCAAAGCAATCATGAACAATATCATTACCGTCAACAAATTTTTTCGGGATCATCATCGGCCCGGAGGATGGCTAAAAGAGAAAAAAGGGGTATCGCCCCAACTACTTAATCAAACACGTTGGACTAGTCAACGTTCGGCCCTCTTTAGTTTCATCGTCAAGCATCCAATGATGGTCGAGATTCGGGATGAGTATGAAGAAGATATGAAAGAAGAAGTCAGGAAACTACTTGATGACCGACATGCTGGAGGTTAAACGAATGCTTGAGCAACTTGAGGCGGTGTCTAAGGTGCTGAACCAATTTCAGAGCGACTCCGCAGATTTGAGTATGTGCACTGCTGCATGGATTAGCCTAATCCAAAATCCCTCAATTGCTGAAGAGGTTCGTGCAGATCTCAAGATTCGATCTGGTCAAGCTTTGACAATCCAGCACAAAATTGCCTTATTCCTGAACAATCGAGTTTGTCTTTTAGACAAACATGGTCAAAGCTTGGAAGAAGAAAACGAGATTGAGGTCCGAGACTACTTCATCCCAAAAGATCCAAAGGATGCGGCTGTATTGGCAGCCTTTGTAACCAAAGATTCTTCGATATTCCAGAGTATTGCTTTTAACCCTTCAATGGGCAAGCTTACTCTCATCAAGTACTGGCGGTTTATTGGGACAATCACTCGTAATGACAGCGTCCGAGAATTTTGCCACATTGTTGAACGCTTGTCCACCCTCCGGTGCCGGAATTGAGAGAATCTTCAGTTTGGCTGGGTGGATACACTCCAAAGAAAGGAATCGCCTTGGAAATGAAACTGATTAAAGCCTATCGCTCACACCCTCAACTTGTGGACACAGATGTTTGTCTCGTTGATGAGGATTAAAGATGGCTTGGCTGTAACTCTGTATGCTGTTAAATAAATACTCTCGTTGATGTATTTTTGTGGGACATGATCGCAATATTGAAATAGTATTAGAAATAATTTGTACCTCAAAGTTATGAAAACATGAAATAGATTTTTCCATGGAGACCAGCCAGTATTGCTCCATTAAGAGTAAAAACTACCCTCTTCAAATATCATTATCATGCCGATTATGGAGTTCTTACGTACATGTTTCTGAATTAGCAAGAGTAAATTTTGAACACACCAACGGGTTCTTGGATTTTTATAGGTTAGGTTAAGAGTTTTTGAAAGTTGTTCGACTTCACGGCGTTTATTTGGGCTAATTAAGTCAACTTTGAATTTCAAAAACATTTGAGAATAGTTTTGAGAATTAATAATTAAGTTCTGCCAATTAGGCCAAGGGTCAAAAAACGATATTATGCAAGAACCACTGTACTACAGGACGAATTTCAGAGCAATGTCCATGACGTCATCAATCCACCTTGCGTCGGATGATCACTGATCTGTCATTAATTCTAGGTTGAGAGAAGCTCAACATTCATTTGCGAGGAAAAGAGAATTCAGTCAGGGACGCCACTCAAACAAGTTGTTACAATCTATTCATTTCTTTTCATAAGCAAAGCTCCTTACATTAGATTTTGAAAAATGATTTGAAATTTTGAAGTCATTGAAAGATTTACCAGAATCAATAGTCTTTTCTAATCATGTTTCTTTTGGCCATGTCAACCCTGGTTTAGTTTGAGAATTCTCCATGTGGTGTCAGTGTTTGTTCGTTTGACAGGGTGACCACTCAAATGAAAGGTTCAATGAGAGGGGCAATATTTCTTATCTTGTTTAAAACAGAAATTGTATTCTTTTTGTCTTCTTTTATAATATTTTAAGCCAGTATTTAAAAATGGTCGTTGAACTTGGAGAGGCTTGTTCAATGTTGGATATAAGTGGTCAATTTACGTTAGGAATCAACCCTTATCAATTTGGTCACCTTAAAAAACGTGCGACCAGTGTAAATTGAGTTTCAAAGAAGATGTCCATAGAAGATGTCACTCCCAAAACCTTGTGGATTTACCGAACATTCTGGTCATCTTGCCATCTCCAAGTGTCACATTCTAGTGTTATAGTGCACAGAGAGATCCAGTCAAGCTGATTGAGGAAGAAAATTTGGATGGGTCGTGTGTGGCCCTTCAAAGAAAAAGAGAGCTTTACTTCACCCTTCTTTCTTTCTTCCAATCCAAGACCATCGTATTCTCCATTGATGAGAACTACTCAAAGTCAATTGTGTCACTTATGTGTTTGTTCAGCATGCTTTCGAGCCTTTCATCTCTATCAGATCATTCAATGGATCAATAGATGGACAAAAACTGGATCGTAGGATTCATAAAAAGGTTGAGGGAATATTGGTCTTCTCTTGTCACGACTGCAAACTTTGGTGTGGTGATTTAACATGAAAATGAATGGGAAAAAGCAATGGAAACATCACCAGTTAGACAAGAATAAGCACGTGGAATTGAAGTGGCAACCCTAAAGGCTGGTCTACACGTGAAACAAAACGGCAAATATTTGCTCAAATCCAAGACAAAATTAGCTTGATGGCAAATATTATTTTCTGTTTGTCAAATATTTCTGACTTTGAACATGTTGAAAAATTATTTGTCCTTAGGCTAACTTCTTCTCGTCGACAATCGAAAAACACATCAATGCATGCAGGGTGTCCAATCACGAAACGATTATTGTTAAGTAAAAAGTTTCAAATTAATGAATTGAAGGGCAAAACAATAATCTTCCAACTTTTGGCATCAAGATCACCAAAATTGAACGTCATTTGTGAAAGATTGGAAGGATCCACCGAAATAAACGACATCAAAAGTCATCGATAATCAGTTGGTAGTGTTACAGTCTAGTCACGTCTCAAATGCGTCAACTGACAGGTTCGGAGGAGTTTACAAGGTAGCAACGTTGCCAAGTTGTAGTTATTACTGCCAATGTTCACCAAAACCCAACTCGACAAAACCAAATGCCAGTAGAGAGTAGAGGTCTTAAAATAGTTCAGGGGGGGGCAAAAAAAGGACTGAAAATGACAGTAGATATTATCAACGTCCATAGCGTGGCGTTAGGCGTAAGACTTTCCATCCAAATTACATGACACCGAAGGAAAGAAAAAAGTTCCTAGCAGAAAGCAAGATCGTAAAAAAGTCGTGGAAAAGTGAAATTATGTGGCATATCGGGCAGTATACAATACACTTTCTAAATTACGGGACTCTACTAAAGGTGACTGGTTTTCCAACAGGATTTGGCAGTGCCAGTTTGAAACAATTTGAAAAAATGGGCAACACTTTGGCCAAGGGAAAAAATATTTGACAAATTGCACGTTCACATGTAGATGCAACGAAAAGGAAACATTCGGCAAACACCAAACATTTTCGGAATATTTGACAAATAATCTAGCCAAAATGTTTCATGTGTAGACCAGCCTTAAGATACAGAGACAGACTAATTGATAATTGATCAATAATGCATGGACCCATTTCCTATGCGAAACCGAGCCCCTCACCACCGGGCTGGCAAGGTTAGTGTCCAACAGTGTTAGGAACCTGACCTTTCCGGAGGTGATGTCCGGACATTTGCTGTCCTTCCCGGTCAAGGACTTGACAACACCCTACTGTCCTTGGCCTGACATCCCTTCGGAATATTGGCGGTCGCGCACCTTCGTCCGGCTTCCTGCCCAACTCCATCAAAGGCGGGAACTGACGAAGGATCTGTTCAATCTGACCCACCCTCTCTACTGCAATAACCAAGATTTTCATCATCTACCTCTACCCAACTGCATCTGTACAGTCTGTCAAACCCCGCTTCATTTCTTCCATGTGCACTGAATGTATTCTAGTCAACTCACTGTGATATCATGATTTACGTAACTATTTTTAACGTGTTTTTAACTTTTGACATGTCTTTTTTCAGTTTTATATGATTATACATATATCCTTGTTTTAATACGCCATGACATGACCTAGAGTCGCAATAAACATTATTATTATTATTAATTTTGAGAAAGATCAAGTATGAGAAGACCAGTCCACACAAGACATCAATGGTTAACCAACCACAAGAGAGCGCCTTCACTGGATGCTAGATTGGACTACATCCGCAAAGATGCTAAAATTTGCGGATGATTTGAAGATTATTGGGATTATCTTGCAACCTCAAGATGAGAAATGAGTCCAAAGTGAGTTCAGCAGAAGATTGGGCCTTGAATAATGGAATGACCTTCAATGTGGATAAGCGTGAGATGATGAGGTTTGGAAAGAGGCCAAAAACCACTCCCAAGGATATCCTGAAAGGCCAAGAACTTGAGAGCATAGACATGGAAACAGACCTTAGTATCATATTCAATCGGAACATGAAATTCCATGAACACTGTGCTGATATCGTCATGTGGGCGAGTAGAATGATGGGTCTCGTGCAACGCACTTTCACCATGAGGGGCAAGAACATTTTAACTAGACTGTACAAAGTGTAGTTAGAATTATACTAAAGTATAACATGACTTTTTGCTCTCCTTGAAATGCTATAAAATACAACCATTCACTTGAACACACATCATTTCTCTGGTTATTTGCCATTGTTAAAATGTTGTTATGTTCCGCCATTCTCTCAAAAACAAATGTTATTAGTAAAAATAATCAAAATTCATTGAATCAAAGGCAGTCATCGCATGTCCTAAATTCCCGATGTTAGCCCTAAGCTGGAGGTCCTTTGACCTTGAAATGAATCCTTCATAGAGTCATCCTTGTATTATGTCACCTAAAACATTATTGAGCGCATTTTTTTTAACATTTCCTTTCACTCAGATGTTAGTTTAACTAAAACCATTGTTTTTGCAAAATATCAGTGAAACACATTTTGCATCTGATTTTGATAGCTCTTTTCTTCAACATTCTTGGATGACATAAATGGACTTTTGTTCCAGCAAGGAGCAAGTGACCTTTAAGATTTGGAAGTGACGAGATGCAGGAGGACCGACAGGGCTACTTCCACACGCGGACTTGGGTGATCTTTCTGAGTAGGTACGGTGCACGAACGGGGTAAAGGCCAAAGTCGCTCAAATGATCTCGTTGATCCACCCCATTTTGTCCGGGCCCAAATCCACGAAGAACCACAAACACCTTCAAGATTTTGAAGATACTCTCCAAACATGCCTTTGTCAACCAGACTGGATGTCGGAGTCAGCTGTTTATGATCTTCATCATCCATAAGAAGAAGACGCGATCGGATCGATGCTTGCCGGAAATGGGCAAAGGGGAGAAGAGGCAATCAAAACCTGGTAGTACCTGCAAAATTGGTAGAAAGCAAGCAAGCACTGTGGAAACGCTGTAGAAGGAATTGCTTCTCGACAACCTTGGTCCTCCCTCACTCGAGCGTGAAAATGAAGAACTGGCCTTTTTTCAAGTCGACATTACGTTGGCTGATCAAAAATACCTGGCCGAATTTTTTCATTGTACGACCAAAACTATCCGTCTTTGGCACACTAAAAGAATGCTAGTGATAGACTGACCTAATAACACTAACTCATTTTCAGTTTACATTTCTTTCATCAAAATTATGGAATAAAAAGATAGTACTAGACCGGTTCTCCAGAATGCCGCAAAGTCTCTATTAATCAAAATTGGTCCCGCCGATCAATTTTTGTAATTCAACTTGAACAAAATGATATAAATACTTTCACTTAACAAGTCCATCAATTAGTTTTTCATAATCAATGTAGACTTATGGCCCTTTGCTTTTCACACGTCTTTTTGTCGATTGGCACTCTGAACACAATTCAATAGTGTGAAATAGAGCATTATCCTCAAGAAGAAAGATATAGTCAATGCAAGGAAACCAACTTTTACGCGCAAAAAAATCAAATTTTGATAGATCCTTAGTTCTCATTAAAACAAACCTGAAAACACTCTGCTATGGCGATCTGATTGCTAATATCCAGCAATTGCTGGATGATGCATGGATCTACTGGCTCAAAATTTGTCCTAATTTGTGTCGTAGTCTTTTCTTTAAATATTTCTTTAAATACGTATAATGTTGAATGCAATCCAAGGACACATCAAGGCGTCAGTTGATTATAACGAAAAATGTGTAGGAAGACAAACGACGAACGAGGGAAGCAAAAAATGCACGGGAATTTTAGTTGACTGAAGTTGTGATATCATAGATAAGTTGCCAAGGATTGTTTCGTTCTAGAGCTCTATTTCGGTCCGCAAACATGTAAAAGCAATACAAATGTGAGGAGAAGGCATTACATACGGTATGTTAATAGGCCGAGGAGATGGTAATAATATTTGTTATTGTTGTAGAGCGGATGGGTCAAATTAAAAATGTCTCTTGGCATCGCCCGTCGCTTATGGAACTTGGATATGAAATAGACAAAGTGCGCGACCACCCTTATTCTGAAGGCATGTCAGGCCATAGACACTAACGTGGTTTTTAAATCCTTGACTGGAGACAACATCAATTATCCGTACGCATTTTGGACAGGCTAGTTGAGGAAGGTTGAATCCACTTCTTGGTCTCTGATTCCTCCATTGCTATTGATTTCTTGCGATATCCGATCGTTGAATCCAAAAACGAAAAGCTCCACCGTTTTGGACTTCCCCAATGGGCCCACAATCCAGCAAAAAACCTCCAAGCAAGCTGAGGCCCACCATAACCCGTCCACAGGCTTAGGTAAAGAGAAGTATTGGATGGAGGCGGACACGGACAGGATTCATCTCAGATGTATTGGAAGTCTTGATGGTAGATGCCGTATCCACGGCTATCACAGGTCGTACTTTTGAAGACGAATAAGTCGGAAATGTCACACCATAGAGAAATATTCAAAAAGAGTATTTGATTCCTCGAACACTCGTTTGCCACTCAAGGCGTCAGTTCTCAGGCTGTTTTGAAGTATAGTTTTTGTGTATACTTTCAAAACGCTCGAAGTCGAGATTTGTGCAAGTACATTTGAGTATATACTCGTAAATCTATGTAGTGAGACTATAATTCTAATCATTTTGAAATAACTACCGTATCATTCGAGCTTACATCGGTGTTTTTTTACCCGTGACGCAATTAACAGAATTCAATTCCAAATACAGAACATTCGGAAAGGTTAGGTCCCGCAACATTCTGGGCATGGTTTCATATACAAAATCGGTTCAGGAGGGCCGAAGATTGTTGTCAAAAGGATTCACGGAAAGGTATTGCTTGAGAAACTTAGAGGAAGTATCGAAAACGCATATCCTCTATACTTCTACAGTGGTGTCAAATGTTTTTAGAACTCAAAACTAACTTGATCAGCTCAAATATACTCCGTGCCTTGTGATTATCTTCATTTTGTACCACGTACGTACGGCCATTTTCTACTATTTCCTGCCCCTTTTTGACGCAAAGTGGCAGAAAATGGCAGAAATTCCCTCATTGCCAAAATTTGCCATCAGTGATGCCTTGTGATTATCTTCATTTTGTACCACTTACGGCCATTTTCTACCATATTCTGCCATTTTCTACCATTTTCTGCCATTCTCTGCCGTTTTTCTGCCTTTTCCTGCCACTTTTTGACGCAGTGGCAGAAAATGGCAGAAATTCCCTCATAGCCAAAATTTGCCATCACTGCAAAGGACCCTCCTTTTTTCCGGTTCCTCTGATGTCAGGTCTGCAAGAATGCAGGAGAAACCAGTTGAGAAAACTCAGTGGCGGGAAAACGTGGTAAAATGGTCACAGGGTTGCCTCGATCACAGTTTTCTATGATATTTACGTCCGGGCCTCTCTAGCTGTATCTATTTGAAAGGAAATAACTATAAGGGTGTAGTTCATAACATTCTTAATCACTTCAAAAAGGCATTTTGTTCCAGCTTTTTTGCTTATTTAACCACAAAGCAAGCCCTTATTACTTTGGCAAGCTATCCTGGCCGGTTTGCTTTTTCTTATTGGCATACCTGAATTAAGAAGAACCACCGAATAACGGACATTTTTCGAATCTTAAGAGAGACGTGAGTGACGGTGACAATGAATTCGATAGACAAATCAGTCGAATTCCTTCTCTCGAAATTTTTCGTCGAAGGGTACGATTGGTACGAGGCTGATGTGTTCTTGGAGTACACCCCTTTCAAGCATTTCATCAATGAAACAACCTCCCGGGAAGAGCTCCTGGAAATTCTGGAACTTAAAGTGATAAGAATTTTAGGAGCTGGGTTGGTGGAGCGTCGGGGGAAATTCCATCTCCTTAGTTTTCGGTTGCGTTGCCAAGTCAATATCAATGAGGGCAGATGTGTGGGACCGTGGCTCTCAATGACTCTAATTGATCGCAATGATATCCGTGGCTTTCCCTCGGGAAGTAAGATTGCCATCACTGGGCGTAGTCTCGTCGCCCAGCTTCTCGCTGGGCAAGAGCCTGTGAAATATTGTCACAGAGGGATTCTCCTTCGGGTGAACGAAGATGAGTATCTGGTCGAGGTTCGGAAAATGGATGGGGAACTTCGAACGGTGTTGACAAGTTGGGACGCCATTCCAGAATTCGTTGAAGGAGCGAGCACGATCGTAGACAATAGGTATTTGAGACGGTGGAATATTGAACTGACCGAAGTTCTGTTCCGGTTGAGCAGAATTTATTGCGTACCGCTTCAATATGACGCCAGGTAAGTTTCCGGAGCACAAACAACACCAGAATTTAACACCTTTGCAAAGGGCTAAATTTTGCATTTTCAATCAGCAATGCGCGTGCGCAATTTTTGAATAATTTCTTCAAAAATATTAGCGCCAGAGGATGAAACAAGAAAAAGGCTTTTTCGGCAACCCGTGAGAATTGGACAGTTCGGGTTTTACCGAATTTCTACTTTACTGAAAAATTCATGTCAAGTTTGGATGTATATTCAAACACTATGAGATATGTTTTAGACTCAGGAAATCAAGGGGAACAACTGAAACGTACTGCGTGTTCCAATGTCAGGTCTACATTAAAAGCTATAAACCTAAAGCTGTTAAATTTGTTTTAAAAAGTTTCCTCGTCTTTTTTAGACCCTCTTCAAATAATCAAAGCTATTCTCTGAAATTTGCTCTTTGTCTTTGTTTCTTACTTCTGAACAAACCGACACTAATAAATGGTTTTAAAGCCTCTTTGCTAGTTTTCCACTTTTGATGCTGAGAACGGAACAGAAAAAAACCTTCTAGGGCAAACGGTGCAGAACAGTGAGAGGTTACGATAGGGGCGGCATTCACTTTCTGTTCTAGAGTTCACCGTCACCTCGTCCATACAATTTTAGAACACACTAAAATACTTGTTGGAAGAAGGGAATTTAAATGGTCCAAAAAAATGATACAGATTTTCGATTGTTTTATTTATTATATGCTTATTTTTCTCTCTTCCCCCAACAGACGAATGAATTGCGATGTTGTGGCCACGTATCTATCTTCTGGCCATGTGAGAGAGACGTCGAACACGTGCTATTGCGCTTACCGTCATGAGATTCATTCCTCCAATATTCAGGCAACCAAACTGGTATGCGAGACACTGCAGTTGTTAGAGGACTCCTCCCCGTCGACATCCCTTCGGCCTCTGAGAGAGGACATGAATTAGCACCGGAAAAATAATATATGTTAAAATTTTTCGTGACATTTAAAATTTTTGTGACGTTTGTAATGCAGAAATAGAATTTCACTTCAAACAAATGCGGCAACTGTTATGGAGATAAAAAGCACTGAGTGTATAATACTTCATTGATTATAGTGCAGGTGAAATGTGTGTTTGTTGTGGCTTTTTGTAGAGCAAAAGCGGGGACAAGCTTCACAACCATCTCGCACTGTACAAGCACGTAGGAACTGACAGATCACAGCATATTAATTGTCCAACTTCTTGTAGCTCTTCTTCGTTTCTATCAGCTCTCGAATTTACACGAAAGGAGTTAGAGCGCGAGGTTTGTTCTCAACTTTTTGTTGTTGGTGACTTCAATTTTCTGGCTAGCATTGTAGAGTGGGAGGTTAGTCCGGATGGTTACATTCCCATTACGAAAACGGCATCGCTGTCTTTCAAAAAATTAGAAGAGATTGCGATCTTGCGTAATCTCTCTCAACACGTAGGTGTTGCAACCATAGCAAAGAGTGTTTTGGACTTAGTTTTTTCCAATGACCCTGATCTGATCCAGTATGTCCATGTTGCCCCATGTACGTAGTCTTTCAGATCATCACATTCTTGAGAGAGGGTCGACCATTACTCAAAAGCCGGCGAGCTCTGGAGTTAAACCCGCACAAAAGGTGGGTCTGGCAAAGTTCAAGTTCAAAGAGGAACATTGGCCTCTTGTTGTTGAAAGATTGGAAGAGTTGGACTTGATTCCATTTTGAAGCAGGAACCATCCATAGATGAGTCCATAAATAGGCTGATTTCCATTTTTCAGGAGATGTGTTTGTCTCTGTGTATTTCAGAAACGGCGCCAAAAGGTGGGCCATTGTCTAGAATTCCAAAGTTTAGAAAGAAGTTGTTCAAAAGGAGTTGTCAGATTTCAAATAGACTTCGACGTACTTCAAATCCATTTGTTATAGCCAGCCTCCAAAGCAAATTGGATGTGGTCCAATCAAAGATTAGGGCCTCCATTGATTCCGATCAGTTAGAGAAGGAAAATAGAGTGATCCAGGAGGTAAAGACGAATCCTAAGGCGTTTTTCTCTTTTGCAAACACAAAGAGAAAAATGAAGCATCCAGTAGGACCTTTTGAGGTCGACGGTAAAACCGTCAATGATAGTGAGGTCACGGCCAATATGCTTGGAGATCAGTTCTCAAGTGTATTTTTTATACTGAAAAGGGTTGGTAGAGCAGGCCATGATTGTAGTAATGTTGTTGATGAGACTTGCATGGACAGTCAGGATAATCAATTGGAGGATCTGGTAGTCACAGATCAAGATACTTTTGAGCCCATCAAGAGCTTAAAGCTCTCGAGTTCTCCTGGACCTGATGGTGTGACATCTCAGTTTCTGATGAAATGTTTACAGATTCTTGCCCCTGTTTTCTCCTACTTCATGCGTTGCATCTTAGATCAGGGCAAGTTTCCCTCCTCATTGAAAGTCGCTCATGTTGTTCCAATTTTTAAGGGCGGAGATAAGTCACTCCCTAGTAATTATACTGTAGGCCCATTTCTCTGACTTCCAGTATTGTAAAGGTCTTTGAGAAGATCATGAAGTCCAAGCTTGTTGAGTATTTGGAAGCCCATGATATCATTCCACCTGGGCAGCATGGGTTTCGAGCCCATTTTAGCACTGTAACCCAATTGATACCCAAAACTGACTGAAACCCAAAACTACTGAAACCCCAAACAACCACATTGAGCAGATCATTGAAGGGCTTGAAAGACACGAGTCAGTTGATGTAGTCTATCTTGACTTTGCCAAGGCCTTTGATAAGGTAGATCATGGTCTTTTGCTCAATCAACTCAAAGAGTTTGGGATCCAGGGGAAGGTCCTGAATTTGATTGATAACTTCATGAGCGAAAGGAAGCAAATAGATAAAGTTGAAGGCTCTTTTAGCGGCATGTATGACGTCAAGTCAGGGGTTCCACAAGGTTCATTTTTGGTCCACTCCTGTTTATTCTCTTTATTGCTCCTCTCCAGAAGTTTAGAACAAAAGCCAGAATTTCTTCATATGTTGATGACACAAAATTAGTTTGTGGAAGGGATGGTCAGGACTCAAGATGTTTAGTTGAGGACTTGGAGAAAGTCTACTCTTGGGTTGGCGAGAGTAATATGGCTTTGAACGGGATGAAATTCCGCACAATGACATATGGAACATCAAAATTAGATGTTCCACTCAAAGACAATGGAGGTTATGATATTGAGCAGGTATCGTCCATGAGGGATTTAGAAGTTGTCGTCCAAGATGATGGAAAGTTCGATGAGCATATCCAGTTGAAAGTGGGGAAGGCATTTCAAACGTGCGGCTGGATCTATCGCACTTTCAAGTCCAGAGATAGTATTACAATGCTAACTCTGTACAAGTCGATTGTTCAACCGCGTCTTGAATATGCTTCCCCCATTTGGGCTCCAATGAGTTCGGCAGGTTTGCAAAAGGTCGAGCAGGTCCAAAGATATTTCACTAGGAACATCACAGGAATGATAGAGCTCTCGTATTGGGAGAGGCTCCAGAAGTTAGGGTTGTGCAGTACTCAGAGAAGGTATGAAAGGTGTCTGATACTGTATGTCTTCAGGAGCATTCATAGGCTCTGTCCTAACCCAGGATTTGAGATCACTTGTAGCGATCGTAGAGGTTTTACGTGCGTTCTGAGAGCACCTCCAAATCCCAAGGAATCCAGGCTAGTTCGATCAATGAAGTCCTCCTCTCTTCTTTATCGGGCTCCTTCATTGTTCAATTTGTTGCCCGTTAGTCTTCGTCGGGAATATGTAGGAGCTAATCCTCTAATAGAGTTTAAGGCAGGATAGGACAAATTTTTAAATACTATTCCTGACCAACCCACTATTCAAGGGTTGTACAAATCTGCCAACAGTAACTCATTGGTAGATCAAGTTTTGTATAAACTATAAAAATCATTAACTCTCTTTACAGGGAATCCCATTCCTTGTAGCGGTA